>SJYC01084015.1:0-12119 GCA_006408675.1 Madoqua kirkii | reverse complement strand
TAGGGAAAAACAAAACTATGTTTAATGAGAAACTGTCCATTTCTACATGGACAGAAGCAAAAACTAAATCAATCAACATTTCAAAATTTTATTAAGAATGATAGGAAGAAATTCTCTGGTTGACCAGTGGTTAGGACTCTGCACTTCCACTGCAGAGAGACATCGTTCAATTCCTGGTCTGGTAATTAAGATCCCATAAGTAATGTGGCATGGTTGAAAAATAAATAGAATAGGAAAAAATAAATAAAAACTAGAATAGGAAAAAATAATTCTCAAATAAATACTTTACAAAAATCTATTTCATATGTATTGAAAAATAACAAGAAGAGAAGAATTAATTGACAAGCATTTTTAACTTTTTTCTTAAAAGATATATTCCAGAATCAGGTAGAGTGCTTGTTGCTGCAGTTGCTATCATTGCCATTGTCAGTGTGTTTGCCTGCATGCATGATAAGGCCCTTCAGTTATGCCTGACTCTTTGTGACCTTTTGGACTGTAGACCAACAGGTTCCTCTGTCCATGGGGTTCTCCAGGCAAGAATGCTGGAGTGGGTTGCCATGCCCTCCTTCAGGGATCTTCCCCACCCAGGGATTGAACTTATGTTTCCCAAATTGCAGGCATGTTCTTTATCATTTAGCCACTAGGGAAGCCTGAAATTTTCATTAACATAAGCTATGACAAACTTAAACAGCATAATTAAAAAGCAGAGACAGAATCTGCCACAGGTATACAATGTTATGGCAAAACTAATGCAATGTTGTAAAATAATTAGCCTCCAATTAAAATAAATAAATTTATATTTAAAAAAAGCAGAGACAGTAATTTTCCAACAAAGGTCCATAGAGTCAAAGTTATGGTTTTTACAGTAGTCGTGTATGGATATGAGAGTTGTACCATAAAGAAGGCTAAGCACTGAAGAACTGATCCTTTTGAACTGTGATGTTAGAGAAGACTCTTGAGAGTCCCTTGATTTGCAAGGAGATCAAACCAGTCAATCTTAAAAGAAATCAATCCTGAATAATCATTGGAAGGACTGATATTGAAGCTGAAGCTCCAATACTTTGGCCATCTGATGCAAAGACAAGACTCATTCGAGAGGGGGATGACAGAGGACAAGATGACTGGATGGCATCCCTGACTCAATGGACATAACTTTGAGCAAGCTCTGGGAGATGGTGAAGGACAGGGAAATCTGGCGTGCTGTAGTCCACAGGGTCATAAACAGCTGGACACAACTGAGTGACTGAACAACAACAACAACTCCAATAGCCAATGGAATTTGCTGTATGCTCAGGGATTTCAAACTGGGGCTCTGTAACAACCTAGAGGGGTGGGATGGGCAGGAAGGTGAAGGGAGGTTCAAGTAGTGAACCTTGGTGGGGGGGCATATGTGTACCTATGACTGATTCATGTTTGGCAGAACACAATTCTGTAAGGCTGAAAAATTAGATAATAAAAGAAGTTCAGAAAAAAAATTGCCATAGAAATCTATTCACACCTTTGGGAAGAAAGAAAAGGATAAAAACTAGAATCTATAGAATTTTGTGTATCTATTGGTCAAGTTTTAGGTGGTTTACATATATTCCCTCCATGTTGCCTCATTACTACTGCCCAAAATAATAAGATAATAATAATAAAATAGAAATTTGGAATAACCCAGATTGAAAAATTATTCTAGATTGTGTTACTGATACTTTTGATTTCCCCTTTATTTTCAAAGAATATTAATTGTACTATTACCTCACAGGGTTTAACTTATTTTATCAATATTGCTACAACTGGTAAAATGTTCCTATTTTTCTCCAACAATCAAATCTTTATTTGATCCTTGTAATTTTATTCCTTTTATTTCTTCAATCATCATCACTTCATCTATGCTGCCAGGTTTCCATTACTTAAAGGTTGAAAATATACAGATGTTGTCAGCCAAGATAAAGTCTTGTTTTTCAGCAGAAATAGCTAAGGATCATTCCGTTTTGTTCTCTCCCCTCTATCCAAAACTTAAAATAAAAGTAAACAATCATTACTTATGGTTCTTTTTTGTTTTCTAGACTTCTCTGATTCCAATAAACAGTTGATCTTTAAACCTCTTTTTGTTAACTTTATTTCCTATGTACGTTTAGTTCTCATATATACAGAGTTGTCCTTAGTGAACATTTTGTAATAATAGCACACACTGAGAACCACTCTACTCGGAATTTATTATGTTTGAGCATAATAATATCAACATAGCTGCTTGTTCTTTCTGTCCCTCCCTATGTCCCTCTCCTTTCTGTCCCTCCCTATGTCCCTCTCCTTTCTGTCCCTCCCTATGTCCCTCTCCTTTCTGTCCCTCCCTATGTCCCTCTCTTCTCTCTTTTCTCTCTAGCATTCTTTCATCCCTTCTTTCTTTCCTCCTTCCCTTCCTCTTTCCTTTCCTCTCTTTCTCACTCTCTCCCCTCTGCTCTTATTTCCTTTCTCTTTGATATAAATATCTTTTAAAATATGCTGGAAAAATATTTAGCTTTTATTCAAGAAATATCTCCTTTTGATCCTGTTTTACATTAAAGGAATAGATAAAGGAGAATAAAAATAAATGATTTGATGACTCAATCTACTTTCCATATCTGAAGAATCAGGGCTGTAGGGTTTAGATGGAATTTATTTTTGCCTCTTGCCCCATTAAAACACTGATACACACCCTAATGTGAAACAGATTAAAATATTTATAGAATTTTCTTTAGTTTGTTACAAAAGAAAGGATTTGCATGTCCTTCCAAGTAATATTTTACAAGGAGGAGAAAATCAAAACAAGAAAGAAAGCACTTGTGTACTAAGAAGCACATATTTTATAAAAATTTATATTTTATAAAATTCTGCCACTGCTTCCCAATCCTATAGTAAACATGGATTTATATACTGAGATTCTTTATGACTAAGGTACACATTGAAAGCCATATCTTTCTGTAAACATCTGGACATATTTGCATTGGTGGCAATAAATTTGTGTTTGTGCCTATGAAATGGATACTAAAGAAAGCGATCATTTTTTAAATTTCTTTTTTTGTAGTAGATTACTACAAAGAGGAGCATCAATTTTAATCTTCACTCTTATATGCTATATGGAAAGTTATTAAAATATATATCAAAGAATTGAAAAGTTTCTTTTGAGCTTTTGAAGGAAAAAGAATTGTATTGTCTGTGATTGAAAAAGCCTCTTTAAAAACATTTAATGAGTGTTTTCCATTTTTGCTGTTGATGGACCACTGGTTTATGAACCTTCATTAAAAACTTGTAGAAAACGTTAAGAGTTCTGTTTTCTTGGACTGTAAATCAAGGTAATTTGGCCCAATTCAATTCATTTGTATTACAACTGTCTTTAAATAATCTTTACAGTTATGAAATAAAGTTTTCCCCTACCTCACAAATAAGACCAACTCGATTATTTTTACTGTCAATAATAACACACTTAAAGACTCAGCTGTATATTGTAAGTTTCCCTGACCTGGATAATGCCTGTAGGTATCTGTCATTTTGTCCTTCATAATACTTTAAACATTTGTCTTGATAAATTATTTCTAGTTCCTGAAACACTACTCTTACCCTATATACTTTTGAGCTTTGAAAATGTTCTGTCCTCTATGTGGGCTAGTCAGTTTCCCAATGTTTATGTGGAATTTTAGTAGTTCTTTTCTTGTACACCCTTTGATTTCACACTCTGCCTGAGTCTTTACAATCTATTTGAATAAACATCACTGTCATTTTACTTTGTAGTTCTTTTATACTATATAGTCTACCCTATGATTTATAACCATGCATTTGAAATTATTATGTATAAATAATATAGTATTTTCCTTGAACTATTTGATAACCAGAGAGTATCATATTTTTTTCTAGATTCACAATTTCTAGAATAAGGTCATTCAAATACTAGATGCTCAGTCAGTCAGTTCAGTTCAGTCACTCAGTCGTGTCCGACTCTTTGCGACCCCATGAATCACAGCATGCCAGGTCTCCCTATCCATCACCAACTCCGAGAGTTCACTCAGACTCACGATCATTGAGTCAGTGATGCCATCCAGCCATCTCATCCTCTGTCGTTCCCTTCGCCTCCTGCCCCCAATCCCTCCCAGCATCAGAGTCTTTTCCAATGAGTTAGCTCTTCTCATGAGGTGGGCAAAGTAGTGGAGTTTCTACTGGAGCCTATTATGCAGAGTGAAGTAAGCCAGAAAGAAAAACACCAAATACAGTATACTAATGCATATATATGGAATTTAGAAAGATGGTGACGATAACCCTGTATGCGAGACAGCAAAAGAGACACAGATGTATAGAACAGTCTTTTGGACTCTGTGGGAGAGGGCGAGGGTGGAATGATTTGGGAGAATGGCATTGAAACATGTATAATATATAAGAAACGAATTGCCAGTCCAGGTTCAATGTAGGATACAGGATGCTTGGGGCTGGTGCACAGGGATGACCCAGAGGGAGGGTATGGGGAGGGAGGAGAGAGGGGGTTCAGGATAGGGAACGCGTGTACACCCGTGGTGGATTCATGTTGATGTATGGCAGAACCAATACAATATTGTAAAGTAATTAGCCTCCAATTAAAATAAATAAATTTAAATTAAAATTTTTTCATTAATTTTTAATGTTTCAATTAATTTGTTTTAATATGAATGATAATTATTTAACAGTACTGTGATGGATTTGGCCATGCATCAACATGAGTTGCCATGGGTGTGCGTGTGTCCCTCCCATCCTGGGACCTCCTCCGACACCCCTCCACACCCTATCCCTCTGGATCGTCCCAGAGCACTGGCTCTGGGTGCCCTGCTTCATGCTTGGAATTGCATTGGTTATCTATTTTACATATGGTAATGAATTCTGCTTTTATGATATTCATTTCTCTTGGAAGTGTAAAAAATTTGTTTTTGTCCTGAAGTGAACACAGGTGTTTACATGTATAAGCAGCACACTAAGTCTCTTGAGAACTATTTTGAGAAACAGTGGCAATTTACTTATTTTCTTTTACTGTTTGAAGAACTTCTTCCTTAAAGAAATCTTGTGTATCCCCCCCCCCACCCCTGGCCACAAAAAAAGATTTCTGGGAGAAATATCAATAACCTCAGATATGCAGATGACACCACCCTTGACAGAAAGTGAAGAGGAACTAAAGAGTCTCTTGATGAAAGCTAAAAAGGAGAGTGAAAAAGCTGGTTTAAAACAACATTCAGAAAACTAAGATCATGGCATCAGGTTCCATCACTCCATGGCAAATAGATGGGGAAACAGCAGAAACAGTGACAGACTCTTTTCTTGGGCTCCAAAATCACTGCAGATGGTGACTGCAGGCATGAAATTAAAAGACGCTTGCTCCTTGGAAGAAAAGCTATGACCAACCTAGACAGCATATTTAAAAACAGAGAAATTACTTGGCTGACAAAGGTCTGTCTAGTCAAAACTATGGTTTTTCCAGTAGTCGTGTATGGATGTGAGAGTTGGACTATAAAGAAAGCTGAGCACTGAAGCATTAATGCTTTTGAACTGTGGTGTTGGAGAAGACTCTTGAGAGTCTCTTGGACTGCAAAGAGATGCAACCAGTCAATCCTAAAGAAAATCAGTCCTGATTTTGGAAGGACTGATGCTGAAGCTGAAACTCCAATACTTTGGCCACCTGATGCGAAGAACTGACTGATTTGAAAAGACCTTGGTGCTGGGAAGGATTGTCGGCGGGAACAGAAGGGGATGGCAGAGGATGAGATGGTTGGATGGCATCACCTACTCAATGGACATGAGTTTGAGTAAACTCTGCAAGTTGGTGATGGACAGCGAGGCCTGATGTGCTGCAGTCCATGGGATTGCAAAGAGTCGGACATGACTGAGTGACTGAACTGAACCCAGGGGATGTTGAAGAAAAAGGAATAACGTCATTTTAGATAGGCTTGTAACAGACCTTGGAAGGCCTGAAAAGTGAGCTAGTGCATTAAGCATAAATCAGATTTCTGTTTAGGAAAATCATCCGGGAAATTGTGGTGTGGAGCCTCAGCCTTCTGAGCCTCAGTTTCTTTATGAGCAAGATAATATTTAATAGAATGGTATTTTATAAGGCTGAATAAAGAACAAGTGAACTATATTTGTGAAACTATTTTGATAAAAATCTGTCTCATACATTCTCTCATTCATATCCTAAGCATCTGAGGACTCTGTTTTTCCATTCCTGTCTCCACACTGACTTGGTGACTGGCTAGATTTAGCTTCAAATTCTATCTAAGATTTATTGCCTAAATACCGATGTTAATGATAGTGGCTAGTAGTTATAACAGTGGCACTGGCTCCTCAAGAAAGGTTTTTTAGATGAGCCTTGGAAAGGCTGGCCCCTGACCTCTGTTCTCTAAGACACGACAGTAATACCTACCAAGAAATTGGTAGGAACTCAAGAAAGATATCAGTATACTAACTGCAAAATCCCAGAGAGATGATAATAAATTCTTCCAGAGGTTGCTGGTGAAAGGTACAAGTAGGAGGTGACACGTGAACTTTCTTTGAAGCTTCAGTGGCATGGGAAGGGGGAGAGCTTTTTAGCAGAGGAACAGAATGGCAAATTCCCAGCATATGAAAACTGCTGATGTAGCAAGAAGTGAATGTAATACCAGACTCTGAAAGAATTTTTAATTCAGGAAAGTGTTTTTGGCAGCATCTTGGGGATTTCAAAATAATCTTTTTTTTTTTCTTTTTTCAGGTACTTGGGTTTTTGTTGCTTTGGGAGGGGATTGAATTGTACCTGCACTGGTGTCATAAGGTAGGACATCTGAATCTTCATAGGAGTCCTGAGGCCAGGACTGAATGTGCCTCTTTAGCATTTTGTCAAATACAGAGCTTCCCTTTGTTTTGTTGTTCCCCTTATAGAGAAAGACTGCTTACACTGTTTTAGTTGAAATCGTTAAATTTGTAAGAAAGGTAACTGATGTACTGAAGGAACTGAACCTCAACTTTATTTTTTCTCCCTACTATGGACTCTGTGACTCTGTTCTTCTCATTCCCATAAAATCTTAGGCAACCTCCATTATTTTCCCAGTCCTTTATAGTCACAAGAACAGTCTTGTTTCATTCATTAAAAATTTCACTTCACTCCAACTTCTTGAAGTATTTCCCTTCCCCAATTTCACATGGCCCAGGCCTGGGAACTTGGAGTGGTGGAAAGAGCATGATTGTCCTTTTACCTTTCTTCCAGAGTATGGCTCAGGGGAAGGAGAGATAGGATAAAAGAACACAGTCCCACACGGAGGAGTTGGTTCTATCAGGACCAAGTAAATGCAGTTGTTGGCTCTTAACTGCAGGAATTTTTCCATGTGTATTTTCAGAGACCCTTCTGCTGACTTCCCTGGTGGCTTAGATGGTAAAGTGTCTGTCTACAATGCGGGAGGCCGGGGTTCAATATCCCTGGGTTGGGAAGATCTCCTGGAGAAGGAAATGGCAACCTGCTCCAGTATTCTTGCCTGAAAAATCCCATAATGGAGGAGCCTGGTAGGCTACAGTCCATGGGGTTGCAAAGAGTCAGACAAGACTGAGTGACTTCACTTTAACTTTCTGTTGAGAACTTTGATTGCACCTCCCTTGGTAAAGTGAATGCCTGTCTTCCTGTATGCCCTGATGCTTCTCTGCTGAGGTCCTTTTGACTCTCCCTTAGTTTGAAGCCCTTTAAAGTTATATTAGCAATTACAAAGGATCCATACGTGTTCTGAGGAAGCAGTCATTACTGATCCAGCGTCTGAAGACATGCAGCTCATTTCCAACACTGCCTTTCTTGTCTTATACTGTCATGGGCTTGAGTATCTCCAGCACAGCCTCTTGGTATTTATAGACTTTTTTTAAAGGCATGGTTTTCCTTATATTTCCTCAAATACAGGATCATGTCAAATTCTCTGAGTGATCTCCTTAAATTTCCTCTGTTTCAAAAGGAAAGTATGAACTGAAAATATAAATTTAAGGATTAGAACAGATGGAAATTGAAGTTGTAAGTTCTTACAAGGAAAGAGTGTGACTGAAAAGTACATAAACAGGCCTGTTGAGATCGCCATCTATTTTGGAATTGGGACAGCATGATCAGTTAGTTACTACCAAGTTATAACCCTATGGTTTGTACCATTCTGATGATCATTCTAGCCTTTTACAGAAACCATGCTTACCTTGCCGCTGGCAGTGATTGCTGCTACTTGGCCTCTGCCACAGTAGAATCTCATCATCGCCTTTGAACTCAGGAAGCCAGTTTGAGTGGCAACACCCTTCACCTTTATCCAGGCATAAAACATGGCTACTATGGTGCTTTTCAAGGATGCTGACACTTTCTCACTATGTGTTTTTCAGTGTCCTCTGAGACTGCCCATAGAGCCCAGTATGGTGTGGGTTAGCTTATTATAGGTGATAGCATTCCAGAAACCTTTTCTCAATAAACCATTGAATTCTTTCTTCCATATTACACCAAGAAATCGCTGGCATCCCAATTTTATAATGCATCGGCTACCATTTTTTTAAATTGAAGTAAGTTGGTTTATAGTATTATATTAATGTTAGGAATGTAACACAGTAATCAATATATTTATATTATATTCTATTTAAAATTATTATAAGCTGTTGGCTATATTCCCTGTGCTGTACATAACATCCTTGTATCTTGCTAAGTTTTATATCTAGTAGTTAGTGTCTCTTAATCCCCTTTCCCTATCTAGCTCCTCCCCTTCCTTTCTCTGCTAGTAACCACTAGTTTGTTTTCTGTATCTGTGAGTCTGTTTCTGTTCCATTATGTTCATTCATTTATTTTGTATATTCTGCATATGCATAAAAATATATAGTATTTCTCATTCTCAGTCTGATGTACTTTACTAAGCATAGTATCTTCCAGGCCCATCCATTTTTTGCAAATGGCAAAGTTCCATTCTCTTTATGTCCTAGTTGTATTCCATTGTGTGTAATTACACACACACACACACACGCACACACACACACACACACACTCATCACATCATTTTATCCATTCCTCTGTTGTTGGTGAACAGTTAGGTTGCTTCCACATCTTGGCTATTGTAAATAAAGCTGCTATGAGCATTGGGGTTCATATTTCTTTTTGAATTGATGTTTTCATTTTCTTTAACATAACCGCAGGAATGGAATTGGGTAGTTCTGTTTTCAATTTCTTTGAGGACCCTCCATACTGTGTTTCATAGTGGTTGTATTAATTTACATTTGTACCAATGTGTACTAGGATTCCCTTTTTTCTACATCCTTGCCAACATTTATTATCTGTTGAGGTTTTGACAATGGCCATTCTGACAGGTGTGAGGTGATAGCTCACTGTGGTTTTGCTTTGCATTTTTATGATGATTAGTGATGTTGAGCATCTTTTCATGTGCTTTTTTCACCATCTCTATGTCTTCTTTGGAAACATGTCTATTCAGGTCTTGTGCCCAATTTTAAATTGGGTTGTTTCTTTTTTTAATGTTGAGCTGTATGAGCTCTTTATATATTTTGGATGTTAAACCCTTATCAAGCATATGATTTCCATGTATCTTCTCTCATTCAAAAGATAGTCTTTTCATTTTGTTGATTGTTTCCTTTGCTATATCAGTTCAGTTCAGTTGCTCAGTCATGTATGACTCTTTGTGACACCATGAACTGCAGCACACCAGGCCCCCCAGTCCAATACCAACTCCCCGAGCCCACCCAAACTCATGTCCAGGGAGTCCGTTATGCCATCCAACCATCTCATCATCTGTCGTCCCTTTCCTCTCCTGCCCTCAATCTTTCTCCCAGCATCAGGGTCTTTTCAGATGAATCAGCTCTTCGCAACAGTTGGCCAAAGTATTGGAGTTTTAGCTTCAACATCAGACCTTCCAGTGAACACCCAGGACTGATCTCCTTTAGAATGGACTGGTTGGATCTCCTTGGAGTCCAAGGGACTCTCAAGAGTCTTCTCCAACACCACAATTCAAAAGCATCAGTTCTTCGGCACACAGCTTTCTTTATACTCCAACTTTCACATCCATACATGACTACTGGGAAAACCATAGCCTTGACTAGATGGACCTTTGTTGGCAAAGTAATGTCTCTGCTTTTGAATATGCTGTCTAGGCTGGTCATAACTTTGCTTCCAAGGAGTAAGCATCTTTTAATTTCATGGCTGAAATCGCCATCTGTGATTTTGGAGCCCAGAAATATAAAGACTGTCACTGTTTCCCCATCTATTTGCCATGAAGTGATGGGACCAGATGCCATGATCTTAGTTTTCTGAATGTTGAACTTTAAGCCAACTTTTTCACTCTCCTCTTTCACTTTCATCAACAGGCTCTTTAGTTCCTCTTCACTTTCTGCCATAAGAGTGGTGTCATCTGCATATCTGAGGTTATTGATATTTCTCCCAGCAATCTTGATTCCAGCTTGTGTTTCTTCCAGTCCAGTGTTTCTCATGATGTACTCTGCATATAAGTTAAATAAGCAGGGTGACAATATATAGCCTTGACGTACTCATTTTCCTATTTGGAACCAGTCTGTTGTTTCATGTCCAGTTCTAACTGTTGCCTCCTTACCTGCATATAGGTTTCTCAAGAGGCAGTTCAGGTGGTCTGGTATACCCATCCATCTCTTGAAGAATTTTCCACAGTTTATTGTGATCCACACAGTCAAAGACTTTGGCATAGTCAATCAAGCAGAAATAGATGTTTTTCTGGAAGTCTCTTGCTTTTTCCATGATCCATCAGTTCTAACTGTTGCTTCCTGACCTGCATACAGATTTCTCAAGAGGCAGGTTAGATGGTCTGGTATTTCCATCTCTTTCAGAATTTTCCAGTTTATTGTGATCCACATAGTCAAAGGCTTTGGCATAGTCAATAAAGCAGAAATAGATGTTTTTCTGTAACTCTCTTGCTTTTTCCATGATCCAGCAGATGTTGCCAATTTGATCTCTGGTTCCTCTGCCTTTTCTAAAACAAGCTTGACCATCAGGGAGTTCATGGTTCACGTATTGCTGAAGCCTGGCTTGGAGAATTTTGATCATTACTTTACTGGCATGTGAGATGAGGGCAATTGTGCAGTAGTTTGAGCATTCTTTGGCATTGCCTTTCTTTGGTATTGAAATGAAAACTGACCTTTTCCAGTCCTGTGGCCACTGTTGAGTTTTCCAAATTTGCTGGCGTATTGAGTGCAGCACTTTCATAGCATCATCTTTCAGGATTTGAAACAGCTCAACTGTATTTCCATCACCTCCACTAGCTTTGTTCATAGTGATGCTCTCTAAGGCCCATTTGACTTCACATTCTAGGATGTCTAGCTCTAGGTGAGTGATCACACCATCATGATTATCTGGGTCATGAAGATCTTTTTTGTACAGTTCTGTGTATTCTTGCCACCTCTTCTTAATATCTTCTGCTTCTGTTAGGTCCAGACCATTTCTGTCCATTATTGAGCCCATCTTTGCATGAAATGTTCCCTTGGTATCTCTAGTTTTCTTGAAGAGATCTCTAGTCTTTCCCATTCTATTGTTTTCCTCTGTTTCTTTGTATTGATCACTGAGGAAGGCTTTCTTATCTCTTCTTGCTATTCTCTGGAACTCTGCATTCAGATGTTCATATCTTTCCTTTTCTCTTTTACTTTTCACCTCTCTTCTTTTCACAGGTATTTGTAAGGCCTCCCCAGACAGCCATTTTGCTTTTTTGCATTTCTTTTCCGTGGAGATGGTCTTGATCCCTGACTCCTATACTGTGTCACGAACCTCAATATATGTGTGTAAAAATGTACTTAACGTATTAACAGTGCAGATAATTCTGCTTTGAAACAAGAGGTATGCAAAAGTGAATAATATTTTAGGGCATTTCTGGATTCTCATTGAACTAACCATCATGGTAGGATTTTCACATATTTTTGAATCACTAAGGAAAATTCTTCTGTATACTCACACATAATAATTTTTATGTCCTTTTATTTGTGGGAGTTTCCCACTCATTTTATAGTCTGTACCTCTTCTTTTCTTCCTAATGTCTCTTTCTTGGGTTCCCTTTAATATGCCATAGCCAAAAACATTTTCCTGACATTTTCAGTGCAGACAGAGTTCTATCTTTGCAAAAAAAAAAAAAAAAAAAAAAAGAAAA
>SJYC01084013.1:0-14655 GCA_006408675.1 Madoqua kirkii | reverse complement strand
ATGCTTTATTAGGTTTTAACACATTTTGTTTATTTCAATAAAGTAATTTCCATATTAATCACATAAAGATAAGAAGAATAGTCCCCTGTCATGCCATCTGACCTAGGAAAATAAGCTTATATGTTTTAAATATTGCACAGCTAGTTTTGGTAGATACTATATTTAAGCATTGATCTTTTTTACAACAGGTGATTATTATCTGACAAACCATTTATTAACATGTTAATAAAAATGTGCCATGACAAGTCCACCATGCCATTATGGTGATTATGCCATCATTTATTTTAAAAATCATACCTCTTCTTTATTCCATGGATTTACTCTATCAGAGGATCAATATCTGATTTTCAATTATAACTAATTTTTTGGATGATAGTTAGAATGCATAGAAGAATAAACTAAATGTACAGTGAAGTATCTTTCTTAATTAAATCCTTTGCTTTTTAAAATTCAGATTCAATTGGTATTTGTCGATAAGTGTTTTGTCAGGTATTCTATGTTTTTGGAGAAGGAAATGGCAACCCATTCCAATATTCTTGCCTAGAGAATCCCGTGGACAGAGGAGCCTAGTGGGCTGCCATCTATGGGGTCGCACAGAGTCAGACACAACTGAAGCGACTTAGCAGCAGCAGCAGCAACTATGTTTTTACATTCATTATCTCTACTATTTCTATCCATAACCCCAAAATGTCAATAAACAAGTTTTCACAGTGTGGTTTACAAAACTGAGCTTCAGATAGGTTACATGATATATCAAAGTTCGCATAAAGTGAGTGAAGAGCAAGAATTCAAACTCTGGTACTCTAATTAAAATATCCATGTTCATTTAAGATTTGTATTTTATAACACATGCAAGACAATCTGTGGAAAGAACATTACCTTTCTAGTAGTTAGATTTTATTAAAGTGGAATTTTCTTTATCAAACATTTTGCTTTGTTAAAAATGTTTATTTAAATATTCTGAAAGTATAGTCTATAAAACAGTACTAGTTTCACCCACAGAATAACCAAACTGTTTGAGTTTTTTAAAAAAATGAAAACTAAAAAAAATTTAAAATAAATGTTAATATGAAAAAAAACCCTATTCAACACCGTTTTAAGTCACCTTAGGAAAAAATAAAATCATTGGTGTTTTTTTTCCCCCTGAGATCGTGCTTTGTGAGGCATCTTCTCTTTATATTTTCTTATTTTAGTTGATTCACTTACCACACTTGAAATGTATATTTATGGTTTATTAGTTGTGGATCAGAACTTAGGAACAGCAAAATTTTCTTGCAAGATAATCACATTTTAAAATCAGCATTTTAATGTCACCTTCAAGAAATTTATATACCTAGTTATTTATTTGTTTGAAATATACTTTCAAGCATTGTTAGTGAGCATGTTTGCTCCTGCTGCTAAGTTGCTTCAGTTGCGTCTGACTCTGTGTGACTCCATAGACGGCAGCCCACCAGGCCCTGCCATCCCTGGGATTTTCCAAGCAAGAACACTGAAGTGGGTTGCCATTTCCTTCTCCAATGCATGAAAGTGAAAAGTGAAAGTGAAGTTGCTCAGTCGTGTCCAACTCAGCGACCCCATGGACTGCAGCCTACCAGGCTCTTCCATCCACGAGATTTTCCAGGCAAGAGTACTGGGGTGGGTTGCCATTGCCTTCTTCAGAGTGTGTTTATAGTTATTTATATTTTCCAACTGGATTTTCTGAAATACTCTGTTTGTATCAGTGATTTCCTATATGAGAAACTACTATTTTAAAAGCTCTTTGCTAGACAATGGAGCTACAAATACATCATTTTATATTATTATAAAATTAAAAAAATAAAATGTACTGCTTGTGGTAGGACAAAAATTGCAGGGAGTAGGGGAGGGGCAAAACAGTATTCCACGATGACTAATAAATAACTGGACAGAGTGACCCAAGACTTCAGAAAGAAGATGACTGTGTACCATCATTTCAGGTTTTACAATGGTCCAAGGGCATGGTTTAGAAAGTAAGTCAGTGATGGGGGAGAATAGAATGTAGTTTTCCAGAGAGAGGAAACTGAGTAAAAGTGAATGGTAGAATGAACTTTCCGGACAGGGTGGATGAATAAGACACATAGATATAAAGGCGTATGCTATTCTGTGCTGGGCTGCACTCAGTTGTGTCCAACTCTTTGTGGTCCCATGGAGTGTAGCCCTCCAGCATTCTCTGACCATGGCATTTTCCAGGCAAGAATACTGGAGTGGGTTGACATTTCCTACTCCAGGGGTTGAATCTGTGTCACTGGTGTCTCCTGCACTGACAGGCAGATTCTTTACCACGGCACCAACCAGGATGCCCCTTCAAGCAAGATATTGGTCAGTATTAATGCAGAACTAATTTGGCACATAAGGAGGAGTCTTTTCAGACTAATGTTATCAGGATTGATTTTTAGGAAATTTGAAACTTGAAATATTATAAAAAGAGTGATATATTTGTATTATTCAAGACTGCTATTTTTGAAAAATGTAAACGGGTAATTGGTTAAAGGTGATATCTAAGCTTACTATGGTAGTAATAAGCTTAGAAATGCATAAAAATATATCAAATCACAATATTTTGTAATCAGTTCAGTTCAGTTGCTTGCTCGTGTCTGACTCTTTGTGACTGTAGCATGCCAGGCCTCCCTGTCCATCACCAATTCCATAGGAAATAATATAGTATTGTAGGTCAACTACACTTCAAAAACAAACTGATAGAAACGAGATAAGAGATTTCAGGGTACCATAGGCAGGGGATGGAGGGAGGGAAAATATAATGAAGGTGGTCAAAAAGTACACATTTCCAATTTAACGATAAACAAATTTAAAAAGATAAAGTAATTCTTTATGGAGGTGGGTGTAGAAGAGAAAGTACAATGATGATGCTGCATCAGTTTTCCTTTAGGAAAAAGTGGAACAAATGGGACAAAAAACTTAGAATTACCTGAGTACAGCTAGAGACAAGAAGAGAGGATACAAAATAGGAAATAAAATTGATAGTGAGTGATTAACAGAATATTATTAGCTAGAGATTTGGGGAACATGTTAGCCTAAGTGACGGGAAAAGTGTGATAGAATTTCCTGACAAGAATATCCAGAATGGTGATTTATATCCCATTCTCTGCATTCCATCTTTAGCTTCTCCAGCTCATTTGGAATTCAAAACAATAACATTGTAAGACAAGTTGGTAGGAAATGCTGAGGGTAGAATCACTCATGAATAAACTCCCCCAGAAGTAAAGTTATGCAACATGGGATAAGCTTATCATTGATAAGTGGATACAGAAATCTGTGTTATGCACCCAGAGCAATGAAACGTGCAAGCAAAGTAAAAGGACAATAGGAAAGATACGTAGACATTATGAGGCAGCCTCTGGTGTCTGATTGACTGGTTTCCAACTGGGACTCCATAATCTCTTTAGAATATGGCCATGTACAAATCATTCAACATCTGTGCGTCAATATCATTTTTAAATTGAAGATACTCTTAGTAACTATCTCATGGGGTTGAAATTCACTAAAATACTTTGAATATACATATATACATACATTTATATGTCACTCAGAACAGAGCCATTGCCCATTAAAAAAAAAAAAAAAGCTCAAGAAAGCTCCATTACCTGGAAATATAAGAATTTCAAAATTGGAGGTGGACATAATAAATATGGTAGTAAGAGGAAAATATATTCTTTAAAAATCATTATGTCACACTTCATTCTTTTTTCATTGACCCTCAAAAAGATAGTAAGGAACAACTTTCACAAAGATATTTTTCTATATTTCCATAGCACTATATTCTCAGCCCTATTGTATTGAACACAGGGTGTTTTTATCGTGCATTTATTACTTTGTGCTTCTCTGAATATTGTACTGCTAAATTTCCTGGTTTCAGCTTAGTAAACTGGTTGATCAAACTAATATATATTGATCTGATAGATACAGTTGACATTCTTTATGTGAAGAATGATCCATCTTTCTCCTATGGCAATTGAGTCATGTTTTAAAATTCATCACTCATCTCCCTCACAAAAATATCAAACCAATAACTATTTCTGCATACACACCATGGATAATACATTAAATGATTGTTCTAAAACAGAGAATTTTGCATTCCATCATGGCCAAAATATGTATTCCTATGTAAAGGATAAAGTACATCATATGAAGTAAACATAAGAATTTGATATAAAGCTTGAAAACAATGATATACCTTCAAACATATATACAATGTATAAACAAACGGTTAAATAATGGAAAAAAAGAAGGAAACAGTTGATGTTCACAAGTGTGTTTATTTATTTATTTGCTTATGGCTGTGCCGGATCTTCCCTGCTACACATGGCCTTTCTCTAGTTTCCGTGAGTGGGATTTGGCTATTCTCTAGTTGTGGTGAGGGGGCTTCTCACTGTGGTGTCCTCTCTTCTTATGCAACATGGGTTCCAGGGCACCTGGACTTCAGTAGTTGCAG
Source organism: Madoqua kirkii (assembly GCA_006408675.1). Taxonomy (NCBI): domain Eukaryota; kingdom Metazoa; phylum Chordata; class Mammalia; order Artiodactyla; family Bovidae; genus Madoqua; species Madoqua kirkii. The sequence continues at coordinate 10,187 of SJYC01084013.1, read as the reverse complement.
TATGTGGGCTCAGTAGCCACAGTTGGTGGGCTCGAGAGGGCAGGTTCAATAGCTGTTGCACATAGGCTTATTTGCTCTATCGCATGTGGGATCTTTCCCCATCAGGGATCAAACCATGTCCTCTGCATTGGCAGGTAGATTCTCAATCACTGGACAGTTGATGTTCACAAGTGTGTTTATTTATTTATTTACTTATGGCTGTGCCGGATCTTCCCTGCTACACATGGCCTTTCTCTAGTTTCCGTGAGTGGGATTTGGCTATTCTCTAGTTGTGGTGAGGGGGCTTCTCACTGTGGTGTCCTCTCTTCTTATGCAACATGGGTTCCAGGGCACCTGGACTTCAGTAGTTGCAGTATGTGGGCTCAGTAGCCACAGTTGGTGGGCTCGAGAGGGCAGGTTCAATAGCTGTTGCACATAGGCTTATTTGCTCTATCGCATGTGGGATCTTTCCCCATCAGGGATCAAACCATGTCCTCTGCATTGGCAGGTAGATTCTCAATCACTGGACCTCCAGGGAAGTCCCTAGTATACTTTTGACAGAACAGTTGGGTCTAGTTTGGCCTCTGAGGTAGGACTGGGTGTGATTGGACAGTGAGATGAAAGGGAGATGGCACAGCTGATAATCTAACACAAGATGATAGTCATGTATATTTCAGAAGCATATTTTGCCAAGAATTGCCTTATCTCACTACAAAAATATTCACCCACATATGCTTTAAAATTAGCTCTGCACCCCTTCTTCATCAAAGATCAAAATGATGGCATTTCCTGATACCTTTCATTTGTCTACAATAATTATTAAATAAAAATAAAATACCTGTAAATACAGCATGAGACATTTGTCTGAAAATGCCAAAAAGATAAAATAAAAATAAATTGTAATGTATTGACTACTTAAACCTAGACACAGCCAAATTTCCACTTCACATGATCCTGAGAAAACCTAGCTTTTGTCACTTTGCAGTGACAATAATAATGGCATATTCTCATCATTCACAAGTGAAATGAGTTGCTGCTAAACTCACTTGAATTTTAAAACTTTTTAAAAATAGCACTGGAAAAAATATTTCTATTGTAATTTAAATCTAATGGAATGTAAACTCATTTAGTGCTGCCAAGCCTCATTATTTGTCTTGTCAGACAAAAAGCTGGTGATTACCACTGAACATATTTGTATATTTTAATTGCTATTTATCTCAAAAGTTTCAACTGTGTATAGTAACAAAAGAAAGTAATTAAAGTATCAAGGGAGGTTGGTGAAGCAGAGTAGATAGCTATTGTCAGCAATAAACTATCAAACACAGTCAGTAATAGGAAAATGTGTCATGGTCCAGTAATCATTCCAGAGGACGGGATGAGTAATAACTTTGCTTAGGAGCTAAGATTGCAGAGAAATTTAATATTATTTTCAATTTGCATAGTGTAAAATGTGCAGACTCATATGTACACAGGTGTGTACTTGCACACATAAAAATATGTGTATGTATTTAAATACAGTGGTCTTTTAAATATTTTTAAGCAACTCATTTGAGATACTCACTGTTTTATAATAGAAAATTTGCACAAATCCCAGAAAAAAATTCCTAAACTCCTTCACTTAATGAGGAAGAATGTGTGGCACAGCATGTTAGGATTTGGAAGGTTAAGAGTATCTTCTGATTTCTGGTTCACATGTGTTTTATTTACTGACATAAATTACCAGGGTTAAGATTTCTGAGCACCAGAGTGGTTAGTGGAAAAACAAAACCAAATGTCTTGTGTGTTTCCAGGCTTGGTGCACAGTAGGTACAAAACATTTGAATATTTGTGATAATAAGATTAAACTCAAGTGTACTATAAAAATGATACCATAGGACAAATAGGCTGACCTTATTTTATTGTGCTCAGGTTTATTGCACCTCACAGAAATTGTCAACTTGAGCTTTTTACAAATTGAGGGTTTGCATTAACTTTGTGTTGAGTGAGTCTGTGGGCACCATTTTTCCAACAGTGTTCTCTCTACTTGTGTCTCTGGGTCACATTTTGGTAATTCTTGCAATATTTCAAACTTTTTCATTATTATTGTATGTATTTTGGTGATCTGTGGTTGGTGATCTTTGACATTACTCTTAAGACTCCCTGTAGGCTCAGATGATGGTTAGAATTTCTTAGCAGTAAAGTATTTCTTAATTAAAGGATATATGTTTTTTAGACATAATGTTATTGCACATTGAATAGACTACAGAATGTACAAATATAACTTGTATGTGTACTGGGAAATTAAAAAAGTAATGTGACTCACTTTATTGAAATATTTGCTTTATTGTGGTGTTCTGGAACTAAACCCATAGTATCTCTGAGGTGTGCCTGTAACTCTAATCTGTTATCCCAGTGAAATTGCATTCCTGCATCTATTCATTTTTGTGGCTTTTGGAGCACTGCCATAGTTTCTATCTATGAGTTTCAGTGAATGATTAAAAAAAATGATTGTGGTTTAAATTTCAAGGAGTAGATCAATATAGCAGAACTAGGGAAATTATTAAGGCTGATCTCCCCTATGCCTCTGCCCTCTGCCCTCCTGATTATCCATTGTAATTAGATAGTATTTTCAGTTATTACTGAAATGGAATTAGGTCTTGTGGAATTACAAAAAAAATTAAACTGTTTACTGAAATCAGATATTAAGATGAGGACAAAGAAAAAGAATCATTATTTCCATTGAACAAATAAGGCAAATATGTGAATTCAGAATCGCCTGCAACACAGTGTCCAAGGAATTAAGAAATCCTTCATTATAGCATCATAGTAATATTTATTAGCTTAATCCAGAAAAAAGTAAAAACATTTTATAAATATTATGTGCAATTCCTGATAAAGTAAAAATTGAATGATTAAGAAAAACAAGAGGAAGAAAGATAAAATAAATAAGTCTAAAGACCAAGTGCAAGTCATAATAAAACTGAGACTTATTTTTGACTATCATTTACATTTGAGAAGATTACAGTCAGTTGTTGTTGGTTGTTGTTGTTTTTTTTTTTTTGCATGGATTTGGAAGATGCTGAGAACAGATTTATTCATTCACTTTATTCACTAATTCTTTTATTAACAAAGATAAGTTGAAAACCAAAGATATTTCTCTCATCTGTCTAAAGACATGACATAATGTAACATAATATTGTGAACAATGCCTGGGAAATTATTCTTAGTTTCAAATTAATAACTAGCCCCATATAGCTCTTCCTTATAAATTTCATCCCTATGGAAATGTTGATGCGGATATTATTCAATAAAAATAAATTATTGCAGTGAGTTCTTTGATTCCAGGCTTCAGTTCAGTTCGGTCACTCAGTCATGTCCAGCTCTCTGTGGTGCTATGGACTCCAGTACCCCAGGCTTCCCTGACCACCACCAGCTCCAGAAGTTTGCTCAAACTCACGTCCGTTGAGTTGGTGATGCCATTCAACCATCTCATTCTCTGTTGTCCCCTTTTCCTCCTGTTTCAATCTTTCCCAGCGTCAGGGTTTTTGCCGATGAGTCATTTCTTCACATCAGGTAGCCAAAGTATTGGAGCTTCAGCATCAATCTTTCCAATAAATATTCATGACTGATTTCCTTTAGGATTGACTGGTTTGATCCCCTTGCTGTCCAAGAGACTCTCAAAAGTCTTCTATAGGCTTTGAATTGCTATAATAATAGATGCTAGGATTTTTTTTTATCTCAGGGACCTAATAACATCATATACAATAATGTAAGGATGCTATAGAGTGCCTTGAGTAGGGGCACAAAAATATATCAAAACAAATTTTAAACCTTAGAGTCATCACTATCGCTTTAAAAATATGGAAATACTTTTATTATATTAATTATGTTATTATTTTTTATTTATTGACTTATTTGCTTTTAAATGATATGCTCCCCTCCATTACACATCTTGATTTTTGCTTAATTTGCATTTTTGCTTTTGTTTTATTTATAAAATCTATAATTTTTTCTTTTCTATAAGATGATAGTTTTGATATCTACTGATTATTTTTTCCCAAACTTTAAACCTTTAATATTGTATTTAGGTATAGCCAATTAACAATATTGTGGTACTTTCAGATGAACAGCAAAGTGACTCAGCCATACATATACATGTATCCATTCTTGCTGGAGACCCCCTCCCATCCAAGGTGCCCTATAATACTGAGCTGAATTCTATGTGCTGTACAATAGGTCCTTGTTGATTATCCATTTTAAATACAGCAGTGTATTTCTTCCCAAGTCCCTAATTTTCCCTTCTCCCACAACCATAAACTCATTTTCCAAGTCTTTCAAAGTCTTTCTGTTTCATAATAAGTTCATTTGCACCTTTTCTTAAAATTCCACATATAAGGGATATTTCTTCTTCTCTGTCTGACTTACCTTACTCAGTGTGGTTGACACTCTCTAGGTCCATCCATGTTGCTACAAAAGACATTATTTCAATTCTTAATGGTTGAGTAACATTCCATTGTATATATGTGCCACATCTTCTTTATCCATTCCTCTGCTGATGTACATTTAGGTTGCTTCCATGTCTTGGCTATTATATAGCCAATAAGTATTTTTCTTTTCACATCTAGTATGACTTTATGACACTTCATTTTTTTTCACATTTTCACTAATACTATGTTAAAATATTCTGTATTTTTTACTATTGACTAAGAAAAAAATAAAAAGCTTGTTAAAACTTTTCTTTAATATGAACATATCTATATTAAAAATTTCTATGTTTCTTATTTTTATTATATCTTGAATGCATGCATAAATGTTTTTTCATGGATTGGGTCTGTTCCATGATTGCTTCAAAAACAGTAGATTGTGGAATGAATTACTGCATAGCATTAACTTAATCCTCCATAAATTTATTTATATTAGCTGAGTTTTGATAACTATTGACCATATATTAGTTCAAGATTTAATGCCATTTTTACAATTAAGTGGTCACCAGGTAATCATCTTGCTTTATAAGGAGATCAAACCAGTCAATCCTAAAGTAAATCAACCCTGAATATTCATTGAAAGGAATGATGCTGAAGTTGAGGCTCTAATACTTTGGTACCTGATGAGAAGAGCCAACTTATTGGAAAAGAGTCTGATGCAGGGAAGTATTTAGGGCAGGAGGAGAAGAGGGTGCAGAGAATGAGATGGCTGGGTGGCATGACTGACTCAATGGACACGAGTTTGAGCCAACTCCAAGAGACAGTAAAGGTCAGGTAAGGCTGACATGCTGCAGTCCATGAGGTCACAGTCAGATGCGACTGAACAACATTAATCAGTTCAGTTCAGTTCAGTCACACAGTCGTGTCCAACTCTTTGTGACCCTATGGACTGCAGCACACTAAGCCTCCCTGTCCATCACCAACTCCCAGAGTTTACTCAAACTCATGTCCACTGAGTGGTGATGCCATCCAACCATCTCATTCCCTGTCTTTCCCTTCTCCTCCTGCCTTCAATCTTTCCCATCATCAGGGTCTTTTCCAGTGAGTCAGTTTTTTGCATCATGTGGCCAAAGTCTTGGAGTTTCAGCTTCAACATCAGTCCTTCCAATGAGTATTGAGGACTGATTTCCATTAGGATGGACTGGTTGAATCTCCATGCAGTCCAAGGGACTCTCAAGTGTCTTCTCCAACAGCACAGTTCAAAAGTATCAATCCTTCAGATCCCAGCTTTCTTTATAGTCCAACTCTCATATCCATATATGACTACTGGAAAAGCCATTAGTAAACTCATATTAAAAAAAAATACCAGTCACTATCAGGATCATTTTTGAAAGTTGAGGAAACTGTAAAGAACATGTGACTAACAAGAGGTAATCACTGCACAAAGGTAGATTGCAGTAATATCACAAACAGAACTGAGGCCATCTTTGTCAAGTTACCTTGGATCCAGTTTAAAACATACACAAAAAGACGACCAAAGTCCAAGAGGAAAACATATACTGCAATCAGCATCTACTGCGCAATATTTTTAAAGCAGATGTAACCAAACACTTCTCATTCATTAAAAACAATCTCAAATAAAAACGACTTTGTAAGGAACCAGTAAAACATTCAACTTTGACTAATGTAACTTCCTGGTGTGTAAATTCAGATATAAGTGGGTTGCAAAATGTATAGTTATGTAACTGAAGTCTGTGATTAACTCTATGATTTAAATGCTGGAGAAACCTTTAAAAAGGGAGTTACCTAAGGATATATGCAGTGAGGATATTTCGTTTTGATCTGGAATTGGTCTGATGCTAGAATGCTAGGTAAGAGCTTCTCTCACAAATATCTCACTGCCAAATCTTTAGAGGGCTGGTGTTTATTTTAAGTTTTTCCTCCAGGCTTAAAATCTGCAAAACACATGTTAACCAGGCATATTATGTTATTTGACCCAGACATCTATTTCCTCAGCAATTTAATTAGTCTTGAAGAAAACTGCAAGCACTCAAATTGAGCCTTGCTAAAAGGAAACCAAATCTGAATTGAAACAGAAAATGCAATCAGTCCATTTCAAAAGACCTCCAGAAAAAGAAAGAAAGAAAAGGGAATAGATGGACATTACATTTTTCCAACTCAAGCCACAGTGACCAAAAGACAACTATTGCCTGAATCATATTTTATATTCTGACTTCTGTCTAGATAACTGTCCACTTAACAGAACAGGCTCTCCATGCAGAGTGTGTCTCAATTCAGAGCTGTTTAACTCTTTTACCTTTAGTCAGTGATGGGAGAAGTGCTTAGACATTCAGGTCAGTTCCAACAAGTGCTTAGACATTCAGGTCTTGGTGACTCCATGACCTGCAGTATGCCAGACTTCCCTGTCCATCCGCAAATCCCAGAGCTTGCTCAAACTCCTGTCCACTGAGTCCATGATGCTATCCAACCATCTCATCATCTTTCGACCCCTTCTCCTCCTGCCTTCAATCTTTTCCAGCATCAAATTCTTTTCCAATGAGTCAGGTGAGAAAGTACTGGAGCTTTAGCTTCAGCATCAGAACTGATTTCCTTTAGGATGGACTGGTTGGATCTCCTTGGAGTCCAAGGACTCTCAAGAGTTTTCTCCAACATCACAGTTCAAAAGCATCAGTTCTTCAGCACTCAGCTTTCTTTATGGTTCAACTCTTACATCCATACATGACTAATGGAAAAACCATAGCTTTGACTAGATGGACCTTTGCCAGCAAAGTAACATCTCTGCTTTCAATATGTTGTCTAGGTTGGTCATAACGATTCTTCCAAGGAGCAAGCGTCTGTTAATCCCATGGCCGCAATCACCATCTGCAGTGACTTTGGAACCCAAGCAAACAAAATCTGTAACTGTTTCCACTGTTTCCCCATCTAGTTGCCATGAAGTAATGGGACTAGATGCCATGAGGTTTGTTTTTTAAATGTTGAATTAAGCCAGCATTTTCACTCTCCTCTTTTACTGTCAAGAGGCTCTTTAGTTCTTTGCTTTCTGCCATAAGGGTGGTGTCATCTGTGTATCTGAGGTTATTGATATTTCTACCAGCAGTCTTGATTCTAGCTTGTGCCTCATCCAGCTGGCATTTTGCATGACATTCTCTGCATGTAAGTTAAATAATCAAGGTGACAATATACAGCCTTGAAGTACTCCTTTCCCAATTTGGAACCAGTCTATTGTTCCATGTATGGTTCTAACTTTTGCTTCTTGACCTGCATAAAGATTTCTCAGGAGGCGGGTAAAAGGTGGTCTGGTATTCCTATCTCTTGAAGAATTTTCCAGTTTGTTGTGATCCACACAGTCAAAGGCTTTAGGATAATCAATAAAGCAGAAGTAGATGTTTTTTTCTTGAATTCTCTTCCTTTTTCCATGATCCAATGGATGTTGACAATTTCATCTCTGGTTCCTCCACCTTTTCTAAATCCAGCATGACTATCTGGAAGTTCTCAGTTCACATACTGTTTAATTGTAGCTTGAGTATTACTTTGATAGCTTGTGAGATGAGTGCAATCTTGCAGTAGTTTGAACATTCTTTGGCATTGCCTTTCTTTGGGATTGGAATGAAACTGACCTTTTCCAGTCCTGTGGCCACTGCTGAGTTTTCCAAATTTCCTGGCATATTGAATGCAGCATTTGAACAGCATCATCCTTTAGGATTTAAACTAGCTCAGCTGGAATTCCAGCACCTCCAGTAGCTTTATTTGTAGTGATGTTTCCTAAGACCCACTAGACTTCACACTCCAGATATTTGTGCTAGAAAATTGACAGATGTTTTTGAGACCAAGGATGCTACTATATCTGCCAAAATACACTGTGGTTTAAACCTGGTACTGCATCTAGGTGAGTAATTTCTGGTATGTGAATCTTTACTCTTAAATATCTCTATCCTGATGAATTTAAATTAGATTACTCACTTGCCTTCTTCATCTTGTCTCTTCTTTGAAAGATACATAATTTGAGAAGCTTATATTCCTTCACATGTATTTGGGTTTTATATTTACATATTAATTACCCCTCAAAAACTTCCTATTTCCTTAAACAACATTTTTAAAAGATTGCAGTTTTCTCTGATAAAAGATGAATTTACTGTCTTAGCAAAAAGCTGGATTATACTTTCACTCTGTCACAGAGAAAACCTGTGCAAAGATAGAAAGATTGAGATTCAACAGCCCACTGGGGATTTGGTCTTCTGTGAATTTCTTATAATAACTTATCCTTCCTTTTAATTCATTCGGGATGTGAATGAATATACATATACAGGCCTATGCTCATTAGTGCCAAGGATATGTTTATTAGAGATCATCCTATGTTTTTATTTTTATGCCATATTCATAAATATAGAAATCTATTATTTGGGATAATATAACATACCGATCTATTGTTAAGTATCTCTAACTAATTTTTATTCTGCTACATATGCTTCCAATTGCTCCCTGCAACTTAAGTAAGATTAAATAGGTTAATTTATTTCCATTTTTGGCTGGCAGAACAGGTTATAAATGCATTGAGAAGTGGTAATCACATATATTCCTAATGCTGCATGCATTTATATTTTATGAATTCCAAGAAAAACTTAATATATTGAAATAAGAGATTTTAAGTACTATATTTTTCATGGCAAATCTGAAAATCCATGAAATGTATAGCTAGTGTACTTGCTCAAAGCCTTAGAGTTTCTGCAGAAGTACATAACATTCTACAAAATAATTCTCAATTATAATGTTAGGCAAGCAATGAAATCACAGAATAACCTTTAACTACACAGAATACTTTTGCCCCCAAATAAGAATAAGCTCATGAAAATATACTTGAATTGCTAATTATTCCTTGTAACTAGTTTCTCTCTAAGGAAATATGATTCTCTTATGAATGTTTCATATACAGTTTCTCTTTTCTTATATATCTGTATACAAATAGCATAAGCTACTATTTGATTCCTTTGGCTCTCACCTATGAAGAAATGTAAACATTACTGACAAAAAATTCAGTTAAAAATTTTAACTTGATTCCAACTCATGACCAAGTACTCTTATTCTACATGTTATTATATCAAAACTAGCATGAGAAGTTTATTTAATGAAATCAGATATGGCTGATTTAGCCATATGATAAGGTGGTGAACTGGTACTAATAATTTTGGAGTCCTGGGAGCTTCCCTGGTGGTTCAGTGGTGAAGAGTCTGGGTTTTCACTGTGGCATGGGTTCAATCCCTGTTTGGGCAATTTCCATGTGCTGTGAGGTGCAATCAAAGAAGGGAAAAAAAAGAATAATTCTGAATCCTGACAATGGCCACAGTTTTTATGAAATGCATGAGTTTACCAGTGCATGAGTTTTCTCTGTCTACTGTTAATCGATGTCAATGTAATAGAATGAAAGATACTGATAAATATAATCAATGGCTTTCAGTTTATACTAATGTAAACATTACAGAAAACATAGATCCCCCACCCCTGCTACTCAGAACAAGAAATCATAGAAAATTGTATCATCTAAATTATTAAACTTCACCTATAGAATTAATAGATCACAATTTGCCCCTTAAAATAAGAAAGGAAAATGCCAAAATATTTTCTGAATATTTCATCTCTTCATCTTTATAAGCATAATAAATTTTTGAAAACTTCCTTTGGCCTTATGTGTTTTATGGTTGAATCTTTCACATTTAAAATAAAATCTTCCAGATTTCATCTTCCTGAAACCACTTTTGATCTTAGTTGTAGGGTAATAATAATTGTGTG
>SJYC01084005.1:0-11509 GCA_006408675.1 Madoqua kirkii | reverse complement strand
TTTAATATTTGTATATATTGCAAAATAATCACCACAATAATTCTAGTTAACATTCATTATCATACATAGTTACAAGTTTTTCTTTGATGAGAATTTAATAACTACTCTTCTAGCAGCTTTCAAATATGCAAAAATATAATTAACAATAGATAACATGTTTCACATTACATCCTCTTGACTTATTTATTTTGTACCTGGAAGTTTATATTTTTGGACCCCTTTCACCACCTCCCACCTCCCATTCTTGATTAAGTATAGGAAGGTATAGAGCTCTGAAGGACTGTTTTATAATATGCTTTCAGGGGTATTATGTCTCTGTGTTGTGAAGAGTCATGTATTCCTCTTGAAATTCTAGGCTTGGGATAGTGAGGTTGAAATCATAGCAAGGTAACACAGATCTCTGGGATGACAGATCTCTGTGTGATGACAGAGAGATCATTTCAATTCTCCCAAAGTAATGGTACAGCAGGGAAATATGGAGTCCAATTAGGCCATCATGAAGCTCTGTGTAACTCTTTGAATCTTGACTTAACAAGTGACATTTCTTTTATGCTTCTGAAACTAGCAAATGTGTGCTTCATGCCCTCATTTTTCTAGATTATGTTACTTAATTTTATATACAAACATGATATCTGTTAATTTTAGATAATCTCTGAGATTTACCTTCTAGTTTTCTGATTCAGTTCAGTTCAGTTCAGACTCTAGTAGTGTCTGACTCTTTGCGAGCCCCTGGACTACAGCAGGCCAGGCCTCCCCGTCCATCGCCAGCTCCTGGAGTTTACTCAAACTCATGTCCATTAAGTTGATGATACTATCCAACCATCTCATCCTCTGTAGTGCCCTTCTTTTCCTGCCTTCAATCTTTCCCAGCATCAGAGTCTTTTCCAGTGAGTCAGTTGTTCCCATCAGGTGGCTAAAGTATTCGAGATTCAGCTTCAACAATAGTCCTTCCAATGAATATTCAGAACTGGTTACATTAAGGATAGACTGGTTGGATTTTCTTGCAGTCCAAGGGACTCTCAAGGGTCTTTTCCAACACCACAGTTCAAAAGCATCAATTCTTCCGGGGTCAGCTTTCTTTATACTGCAACTCTCACATGCATACATGACTACTAGAAAAACCATAGCCTTGGCTAGATGGACCTTTATTGACAAAGTAATGTCTCTGTTTTCCAATATGCTATCTAGGTTGGTCATAGCTTTGCTTACAAGGAGTAAATGTCTTTTCATTTCATGGCTGTAGCCACCATCTGATTTTGGAGCCCCCCCAAATAAAGTCTGACACTATTTCCACTGTTTCTCCATCTATTACCCATGAAGTGACGGGACCAGATACCATGATGTTTTTTTTCTGAATGTTGAGTTTAAGCCAATTTTTTCACTCTCCTCTTTCACGTTCATCAAGAGGCTCTTTAGTTTCTCTTTAATTTCTTCCATAAAGGTGATGTCATCTGTATATCTGAGGTTATTGATATGTCTCCCGGCAATCTTGATTCCAGCTTGTGCTTCTTCCAGCTCAGCGTTTCTCATGATGTACTCTGCATATAAGTTAAATAAACACGGTGACAATATACAGCCTTGACATACTCATTTTCCTATTTGGAACCAGTCTGTTCTTCTATGTCCAGTTCCAACTGTTGCTTCCTGACCTACACACAGATTTCTCAAGAGACAGGTCAGGTGGTCTGGTATTCCCATCTCTTTCAGATTTTTCCACAGTTTATTGTGATCTACACAGTCAAGGCTTTGGCATAGTCAATAAGGGAGAAATAGATGTTTTTTTCTGGAGCTTTCTTCCTTTTTCAATGATCCAGCAGATGTTGGCAATTTGATCTCTGCTTCCTCTGCCTTTTCTAAAGACAGCTTAAACATCTGGAATATCTAAAAGATGATGCTGTGAAAGTGCTGCACTCAGTATACCAGCAAATTTGGAAAACTCAACAGTGGCCACAGGACTCGAAAAGGTCAGTTTTCATTCCAGTCCCAAAGAAAGGCAGTGCCAATGACTGTTCAAACTACTGCACAGTTGCACTCATCTCACATGCTAGTAAAGTAATGCTCAAAATTCTCCAAGCCAACCTTCAGCAGTATGTGAACCATGAACTTCCAGATGTTCAAGCTGGTTTTAGAAAAACCAGAGTTTTCTGATTAAACTTCCTCAATTATATGTGATCTTTAATTCTGGGTCATCCTTGGAAAACATTTTCCTAGTTAGAAACATTTGCTCAGGAGTTGGTATTAAAATGAGAAAGCAAAGAAAATAGACAGTTGGCCCAGAGGTATAACAAATTGAAAAAGCTTCCATGAGAGCTACATTTTGTCTTATGGATAATATATGTTACGTTTCATCTCTCCAGAGCTTAGTCAAAGACCAGTTACCAGTCAGTGTCCAGACAAAACCTCCTGATTATGGGGAGGGAATGAAACTAAAGTAGTTTCCATGAACACAAACATAAGATGTAGGAAGAAGTTCTGAGAAAGGTTTTAAGATTGGGCTTCTGGACATAATTCGTCTTAAAAAAAGAAAAAAAGACATCATTTCGAGAAGATTACATTTTGTCTTATGGATAATATATGTTACGTTTCATCTCTCCAGAGCTTAGTCAAAGACCAGTTACCAGTCAGTGTCCAGACAAAACCTCCTGATTATGGGGAGGGAATGAAACTAAAGTAGTTTCCATGAACACAAACATAAGATGTAGGAAGAAGTTCTGAGAAAGGTTTTAAAATTGGGCTTCTGGACATAATTCGTCTTAAAAAAAGAAAAAAAGACATCATTTCGAGAAGAAAACTCTTGAACTAACCTAGATAGCACATTGAAAAGCAGAGACATTACTTTGCCAACAGAGATCCGTCTAGTCAAGGCTGTGGCTTTTCCAGTGGTCATGTATGGATGTGAGAGTTGGACTTGAAGAAAGCTGAGCACCGAAGAAGTGATGCTTTTGAACGGTGGTGTTGGAGAAGACTCTGGAGAGTCCCTTGGACTGCACGGAGATCCAACCAGTCCATTCTGTAAGGGACTGTGTTAGTGTCCATCTCTTATCCATACACTAACACTGAAGCCAGAAAAAAGGGGTCATGTGAGGAAGTGTGATCTACATTATAGCCATGTGGACATGAAGATACGTGGGAGGATGGGAGAAGACCACCATTTCTAGAAAGGAGTGACACTGAGAATACTATCCCATTACAATTCTCTCTAATGAGATTATAAAAATGATTATTTGCCAAGATGGTCTCCAATAGAAGGGTAAATTGTGTATTTTTTCTAAACTACCAAATGATACTTCATCCTCATTCTTTTTATTTGGCACAAACCAGGAAACTTCAGTTAGCCAAATATTTGATCTTTAAATGATTTTCTGATACTTATTCTAATATAATTCAGAAAATGTATCACCTCAGTCCATTCAAGCCATAGGAACAGAATAGCATAGACTGGGTGGCTTATAAACAGCCACAATATAACTCTTACAGTCCTGGAAACTGAGAAGTCCAGTGTCAAGGCACTGGAAGATTTGGTGAGGGCCTGCTTCTTGATTCATGGATAGCGGACTGTTTTCTCACTGCATCCTCACACATCAAAAGGTGTGAAGAAGCTCTCTGAGATCTCTTGTAAGGGTGCTGATCTGGACATCAGGCCTCCGCTTCATGACCTAATTAACATTTCAAAGCTTCCACCTCCTAGCCTTATCACATTGGGCATAAGGATCTCAACATATGGATCTTAAGGATATACATTCAGTTTATGGCATATGTGTTTTTCTATTTTACTTTTGTAAATAATAACCACATTAAAATGACAGTGTGTTGTTACAACGTGATACCTATTTTAGCTGTAATAACCAAAAGTTTCAGAATATGAGTAGCCTATCAATACAATTTGATTATACACACACACACACACACACACACATTTTCAATAAAAGATGACAATCCTCACTCTTTTCCCTACAAGAAATAACTTAGTTAGATTTAATTCTATAGTGTGATTCTGGAAAGAGACTAAAGTGACTTAACATATTTTAAAACTAATTTATCTTGTTTTTTCACTTTGTGATTTGAAGAACAGTACATCTCCTTTATTCCACTGTTTTCATGTAAAAATGGATCATAAAATGATTGTGTGATAGAAAATAGCTTATACTGTTACTTTCCTGCCCATCTGGAACTTTGCTTTAATATAGTTTTATCTCTTGATTAATGTTCTGTCAAGGTGGAAGTCACAGTGTTTGTGATTTCTGTGCTTGATAACATAAATCATGTTCTTAGGAAACATAAACTTTCAAAACAATGTCTATTAGTTATGCTCAGCTAGGTAAGGGACACTAAAGTATTTAAATATGACATAAAAGTTTTCTCTATTTAGTACAAAACTACTTTGAACTAAAGCTATGATAATAATCATAGTTGATGGAAGAATATAAATAGTATGATTCGCCTGCCTAGTGATTTAGATGCCTTTGTTTCAAGAACAGTATTTATTCAAATATATAAACTGTCTAAAAGCCTGCTTGTTTCCAATACTTTTTTACTCAGAGAGTTTTTTTTATAAGCTAACCTAAAATATTCCATATTAACTTGGATTTTAAGATTGTATTTCTTTTGATTTTTTCCCTACATGTAAAAGAGAATTATAACTTCTAATAGGATTGTGTTATATATTGTTTCTAAGGAAGAAATAGGAAATAGAGGAAAAACTTTCAGATTATCACACTCATGACTAAGAGGCAGTTTCTTCTACTCTATTCCTCACAAAAAAACCCCATTTGTGTGTGTGTGTGTTTTAATACATTTACGCATGGACATTTTTATGAATTTGGAAAATGTCTTAAGAAAATTTTGACATGAACTGGGAAACTAACATGATCAGAGAAGCTGACTTTTTAATATTGTAACTTCAATGTCTATTGCTTTAGAATAAATGTTAACCAAAGACTGGAATGTTCCGATCTCATCATCCTAGCTCTAGGAAATTCCATCTTTTATACTTTGGATATATTGTCTAATTTCTGCCTAACTACATTTTTTTACACTTTCCCATTACCAAGTTTTCTTATTTCCTGTTCATTTTGTTTAAGCAGCATCCTTGCCTACCCACCTAAATCCAACTTATCCTTAACATTATAGTTCTTCATCAATTTTCTATACTTCAGAAAATTCTATGACTTTAAATAAATTTACCTACTCATGTAACATCAAGTCTGCCATACAAAGTCTCAACATTCTGTACTTCTTTAACTTATGCCTTATAGTTTATTTTACTTCAGGAGCTCAGTCGTGTCCGACTCTTTGCTACCTCATGAATGCAGCACTCCAAGCCTCCCTATCCATCACCAACTCCCATAGTTCTCTCAAACTCACGTCTATTGAGTCAGTGGTACCATCCAGCCATTCTCATCCTCTGTTGTCCCCTTCTCCTCCTGACCCCAGTCACTCCCAGCATCAGAGTCTTTTCCAATGAGTAAACTCTTCACATGAAGTGTCCAAAGTACTGGAGTTTCAGCTTTAGCATCATTCCCTCCAAGAAATCCCAGGGCTGATCTCCTTCAGAATGGATCTCCTTGCAGTCCAAGGGACTCTCAAGAGTCTTCTCCAACACCATAGTTCAAAAGCATCAACTCTTTGGTGCTCAGGTTTCTTCACAGTCCCACTCTCATATCCATACATGACTACTGGAAAAACCATAGCTTTGGCTAGACAGATTTTTGTTGGCAAAGTAATGTCTCTGCTTTTGAATATGTATCTAGGTTGGTCATAACTTTCCTTCTAAGGAGTAAGTGTCTTGTAATTTAATGGCTGCAGTCACCATCTGCAGTGATTTTGGAGGCCCCCAAAATAAAGTCTGACACTGTTTCCACTGTTTCCCCATATATTTTCCATGAAGTAATGGGAACAGATGCCATGATATTTGTTTTCTAAATGTTGAGCTTTTTAAGCCAACATTTTCACTCTCCTCTTTCATTTTCATCAAGAGGCTTTTTAGTTCCTCTTCACTTTCTGCCACAAGGGTGATGTCATCTGCATATCTGAGGTGATTGATATTTCTACCAGCAATCTTGTTTCCAGCTTGTGCTTCTTCCAGTCCAGCATTTTTCATGATGTACTCTGCATATAAGTTAAATAAGCAGGGTGACAATAGACAGCCTTGACATACTCCTTTTCCTATTTGGAACCAGTCTATTGTTCCATGTCCAGTCCAAACTATTGCTTCCTGACCTGCATACAGATTTCTCAAGAGGCAGGTCAGGTGGTCTGATATTCCTATCTCTTTCAGAATTTTCCACAGTTTCTTGTGATCCACACAGTCAAAGGCTTTGGCATAGTCAATAAAGCAGAAATAGATGTTTTTCTGAAACTCTCTTGCTTTTTCCATGATCCAGTGGATGTTGGCAATTTGATCTCTGGTTCCTCTGCCTTTTCTAAAACCAGCTTGAGCATCTGGAAGTTCATGGTTCACATATTGCTAAAGCCTGGCTTGGAGAATTTTGAGCATTATTTTACTAGAGTGTGAGATGAGTGCAATTGTGCGGTAGTTTGAGCATTCTTTGGCATTGCGTTTCTTTGGGATTGGCATGAAACCTGACCTTTTCCAGTTCTGTGGCCACTGCTCAGGTGCGGCGGCTGAGAGGAGCTGCCCCATGTCCTAGGTCAGGGGCAGTGGCCAAGAATGTCTTATAAAAAACAACCTAATTAGTTAAAAATGATTCATTTTTCTATCAACGTTTTACACCTCAGCAGGTAGATTTCTACCTTTCTAAGATTCTAAAATGGCCCACGATTTCCCACCCTATTTGTTAATTAGGTTACATGATATTACTGAGTTGAATTTTACATCAGTGGATTACATGTGCGTGTGTGCTAAGTCACTTCATTCATGTCCAACTCTTTTTGACCTCATGGACTATAGCCCACCAGACTCCTCTGTCCATGGGACTCTCCAGGCAAAAATACTAGAGTGATTTGCTATTTCCTCTCCAGGGGATCTTCCCCACCCAGGGATGGAACTCTTGTCTCCTGCATTGGCAGGCAGATTCTTTGCCACTGAGCTACGTATGGGAAGCTCTAGGTGAGTCAAACCTAATTGTAGGAGTCATTTTAAAGAAGAGTGTTTTCTCCAACTGGTGGCAGAAAGCCAAATCAGAGATAAAATGTGAGAGAGAATTAAAGTGAGAGAGGCTTTTTCCTGTGGAAGAATTTGAGGTGGACATATGGAAAGGACCTTAGAGCCTCATCTAGAAGGCCAGAGAAACCGACAGGTACAAGAGGATAGGATCCCAGTTCTACATTTGCAAAGAATATCCTATGCCTCTTTCATCTTGTCTTTTCTTCCATCTTTTCCCAACTTTGAGGGCAAAAGAAGAAAGAAGGAGGGCCAGACTCCTTTTTTGATACATTAAAGCAGCTTGGTCTAACCTCTGAGCCATGTATGACTCTGCTTCCTCATGGACTGTAGCCCACCAGTCTACTCCATCATGCGATTCTCCAGGCAAGGATACTGGAATGGGTAGCCATTCCTTTCTCCAAGGAATCTTCCGACCCAGGGATTGAACCTGTGTCTCTTGAATATGAAACAGATTCTTTACTGTCTGAGTCACCAAGGAAACTCTGGGCTAGCATAGTGCCCAAGTTTGCACGAAACAAAAACAGAGCAACAACAACTTCGAAATTTTTGATGAGATAAGAAAATAATTAGTTGGCTATAAATCTTTTTTGGAGTAATAAATCTATGTGCTTACTTAACAGGTACTTGAACAGAGCCTCTCATAGATTATATTAATAACCTGCAGGAGTCCATGAATGGCAACCCCTGGATTTGTGAAGTGCACAGCTTGTGCAAATGCACATAAATACAGAGACCTTGTATTGTTTCATCATCAAAAAATTTATTAATTTACTCATTGCATTTCTTCTCACAGTGCAGTAGAATCCTGGATATCCTTCCCTTGACAAGAATGTACACATTTGCTGTGAATGTTTGATTCATAACAATACACTTGAGCTAGGATTACTTTTGAAAAAATGTCTAAGAAGGTCACATACTCAAATAATCCTCTGAGTGTGTGGTTACTCTGAACTTGATATAAATTTGGAGGCAAGCACCATTATTTGTATGCCCTCACACACTCTGTTCTTTGCCATTTTTTCTTCTCCATTCACTCTCTTTCTTGGATATCAGTATTCAAAGACCCGACTATTTATTAAACTATTTATTAAAAACTGTTCTTCAGTATGAATCTGAAAGACTTCTTTGTATTAAGGGATAAAGTGATGTGTAATTTAATGTGCTAATTACCTTGCATTTATCATTTCCTTTAGAATATCTGTCTCTTATACACATCTGATGGAAGAATATAAATAGTATGATTCGCCTGCCTAGTGATTTAGATGCCTTTGTTTCAAGAACAGTATTTATTCAAATATATAAACTGTCTAAAAGCCTGCTTGTTTCCAATACTTTTTTACTCAGAGAGTTTTTTTTATAAGCTAACCTAAAATATTCCATATTAACTTGGATTTTAAGATTGTATTTCTTTTGATTTTTTCCCTACATGTAAAAGAGAATTATAACTTCTAATAGGATTGTGTTATATATTGTTTCTAAGGAAGAAATAGGAAATAGAGGAAAAACTTTCAGATTATCACACTCATGACTAAGAGGCAGTTTCTTCTACTCTATTCCTCACAAAAAAACCCCATTTAAAAAACTATCGCTTTAAATGTTTCATTATTTCCATTCATTATTAGAAAACATTTATTGCTTAAGCATGAATTCATTGAGCAGGAAATGTTCATAACAGCTTAATTAAGTGATAAATATATAATATTTACATAGAGATGTTTACAGAATTTAAGTGTATGGGATGTTTGTAAGCTCTCTTCTTCCTAAATATGGACTGTGAATTACAGAAAACTTTAATTTTTTTCCTGCAAATTTTATCTACAGAAAAGGTGAAAACTTTATATGAAATATTTTAGGACTGCCAGGCCTGGGGGAAAAAAAGGATTTAATTAACATCAACAGAAGCATTTCTGTTTTATAAGCCAAGAAATAGGAGACATAACAGACTGAACATGTCAGCTCTGCAAATTTAAGAATATTCTTATATTTTACTGAATAATTATATGATTTATTGAGTGTTGGCAAAAGAAAACAATGTTCACTGCTATTGGGATATGTGCTAACCTGAAAGGTCCATCTAGTCAAGGCCATGGTTTTTCCAGCAGTCATGTATGGATGTGAGAGTTGGACTATAAAGAAAGCTGAGTGTTGAAGAATTGATGCTTTTGCACCACAGTGTTGGAGAAGGCTCTTGAGAGTCCCTTGGGCTACAAAAAGATCCAACCAGTTCATCCTAAAAGAAATCAGTCCTGACTGTTCATTGGAAGGACTGATGTTGAAACTGAAACTCTGATACTTTGGCCACCTGTATGAAGAGCAGACTCTGATGCTGGGAAAGATTGAAGGCAGGAGGAAAAGGGGATGACAGAGGATGAGATGATTGGACGGCATCACCAACTCAATGGACATGAATTTGAGAAAATTCCAGGAGTTGGTGATGGACAGGGAGGCCTGGAGTGCTGAGGTTCATGGAATTGCAAAGAGTCGAACACAACTGAACAACTGAACTGAACTGAACTGATTAAAAATCTAAGAATAATAAAACTCAAATTTAAAGTTAAATTTCCCTCCAGACTATTATCAATTTTTAAGAAAAACATCTATCACAAAGATAAAGAAATATTTTCTGAAGATTTAATTTAAAGAAAATATGTGATGTATCATATTATAATAATGTTAAGAAGCTTATAGGAAGACTAAAACTTGTATGTGGAAATAGTATACAAAGCTCTTATTGGTTTCCTTTTTATTTCCCAAAAGTTTTTTGCAAAGCTCTATTCAGTTCAGTTGCTCAGTCGTGTCTGACTCTTTGCGACCCCATGAACCGTAACATGCCAGGCCTTCCTGTCTATCACCAGCTCCTGGAGTCCACCCAAACCCATGTCCATCGAGTCAATGATGCCATCCAACCATCTCCTCCTCTGCCATCCCCTTCTCCTCCTGCCCTCAATCTTTCCCAGCATTGGGGATTTTGCAAATGAGTCAGCTCTTCGCATCAGGTGGCCAAAATATTTCAGCTTCAATATCAGTCCTTCCAATGAACACCCAGTACTGATTTCCTTTAGGATGGACTGGTTGGATCTCCTTGCAGTCCAAGGGACTCTCAAGAGTCTTCTCCAACACCACAGTTCAAAAGCATCAGTTCTTCAGCACTCAGCTTTCTTTATAGTCCAACTCTCACATCCATATATGACCACTGGAAAAACCATAGCCTTGACTAGACAGAACTTTGTTGGCAAAGTATTGTCTCTGTTTTTTAATATGCTGTCTAGGTTGGTCATAGCTTTCCTTCCAATGACTAAGTATAACTCTGAACTCATGCATCCAGTTTGGGACATTGGAGAGTAGGGTAATTGTTTTTGTTCAGTTGATTCAGTGATGTCCAACTCTTTGCGATCCCATGGACTGTAGCATATCAGGTTTGCCTGTCCATTACCACTTCCTGGAGCTTGCTCAAACTCATGTGCATTGAAGGTAATAATATTGTCATATTTTTAAAAAATCACTGTTCTTTCGAACACATTTAAAACTGGGTTTTTCTTGATCATATGAAATAGAAAATGCAGACAAAGCTATTTGGATGAACATTCAAAATCTTATAGATGATGATGTACATCCTAACATAGGTGTATATCCTCACATGGGTATACATAATCACATAATGTTTATCTTCACATAGGTATTTATCAGCCAACATTTTCTATACCTTCTTTTCAATGTTGTATTTGCGTCTACCCTGAGAGAAACAATTACTATGCAGTCACTTTTGCACTTGAATCACCAGGTTTAATAGGATGCACTTTGTTTTCGGAGTTAGTCTGTGTGGGTTGTGGTACTGCCTATGCCCTGTTCTAGCTATGTGACCTTGAGGAAGTGAATACAATTGAGGAAGAAGATGCTGATTTAAAACCTATAAAACATATGAATATAAAAATAAATAGAAACAAATAAAATAGCAATCTCAAAATACAAATGCATATATTTGAAATATTTGGAGTTTAAAAAATTATAACAGATATGTTCATGTAAAAGTGGTAACTAATAAGAACCTGCTGTATAACATAAAGAAACTCTACTCAATACTCTGTAATGGCCTATATGGGAAAAGATTCTTAAAAAGGAATAGGTATATGTATATGTATATGTAAAACTGATTCACTTTGCTATACACCTAAAACTAACACAACATTGTAAATCAACTATATCCCAATAAAAGTTATTTTTAAAACTGAAAAAATGAATGAATAAATAAATAAATAAATTGTAACAAGAAAATGAAAATCTTCTTCATTAAAAAAATAATAATAAAATAAAAATAAAATCTGTAGTAATATACACAACTACAAAGAAATTATATTATTGCAACCATCAGATTTCAATAGAATA
>SJYC01084003.1:0-18579 GCA_006408675.1 Madoqua kirkii | reverse complement strand
CCCCTCCCTCAGGGTTGTCCCAGTGCACCAGCTTTGAGAGCCCTGTTCATATGTTTTTAAGAGTTGTAGTCTTAAGTCAGAATTTTTAATAATATATTTGTTATATTTATTATTGGCCTTCCTAGGTGGTGCTAGTGGTAAAGAACCTGCCTGCGAATACAGGAAACATAAGAGATTTGGGTTTTATCTCTGGGAAGGGAAGATCTCCTGGAGAAGGGCATGGCAACCCTCTCCAGTATTCTTGCCTGGAGAATCCCACGGACAGAGGGGCCTGGCTGGCTACAGTCCATAGGGTTGCAAAGAGTCAGGCATGACTGAATCAGCTGAGCATACACAGCTATTATTATCTTCCTTTCTCTTTTATGCTTTCTTTTACTGAAAATTTTTAATCATTCTATTTTTCTTCCATAAAATAATCTGGATTATATAAAAGTTGTCTTTTTTTTTAACATCCCAAATTCAGCTAGGCTTAAGGATTAAGAATCTTAATTGCTCAAGGATATTAGTCAAAATCTGATTAATCAAAAGATTTAACAAATGTGCCTCATTCTCTTGATTAAAAACAATCAAACACTTGAAGTTTGCCAAATGACCTAAGGAAAAAAGATGATGTTCTAAATAAGACCACATGTTTTGGAAATAGAGTACAGCATGTAACAACTTAAATTAAAATCTTGTTACAAACCACTTTTTAGTAACAACAACAAAAATCAGCATGCCCAACAAGTCTGAATTGTGGGAAAACTGCTACTAGGTAGCTTTATTTTTCTTTTCCTTCCTCTGACTAAGTAAATAACACCACTCAAATTCCTTATTTTATAGTTAAATACTTTCATGTAATCAACAATATGTTTTAAAATGTCTTTAAGTAATGTGCTGCTGCTGCTGCTAAATCACTTCAGTCGTGTCCGACTCTGTGCGACCCCACAAACGGCAGCCCACCAGGCTCCCCATCCCTGGGATTCTCCAGGCAAGAACACTGGAGTGGGTTGCCATTTCCTTCTCCAGTTCATAAAAGTGAAAAGTCAAAGTGAAGTCACTCAGTCGTGTCCGACTCCTGGCGACTCCATGGACTGCAGCCTACCAGGCTCCTCCAACCATGGGATTTTCCAGGCAAGAGGACTGGAGTGGGTTGCCATTAATGTGAGTTTGTTAAAAAAAAAAAAAAAAAGTGAAGTCACTCAGTCGTGTCCGACTCCTGGCGACTCCATGGACTGCAGCCTACCAGGCTCCTCCAACCATGGGATTTTCCAGGCAAGAGGACTGGAGTGGGTTGCCATTAATGTGAGTTTGTTAAAAAAAAAAAAAAAAGAAAGAAAACATATTGGAGTCTAGTTGCTTTACGATATTGGGTTAGTTTCTGCTGTACAGCAAAGTGAGTCAGCCATATATATATATACCACTTTGTTTTTGGACTTCCTCCCTATTTAGATCACCACAGAGCATTGAGTACACTTCCTTGTGCTAAACTGTAATGTAAGTTTTGAAATAATATCGCTACTTTATTAAAAGAGAAAGGACATGTTAAACTTGTTTATGAAATCACTGTGATTAGGATGATAATTGGTCATACTTTTTCTGCTATGCAAATTTCAAATCAAAATTATATATCAGACAATGATGACATAACTGTAAAAAAATCCAAAATTTCCTTTTGAATCATCTACTGATAATGTTTCAGGAATGGTGATGTATGAGTTTAGCAATGTAAAACCCTTTTCAATTCTTCCATTTTCTTTTTTTATAAATGAATTATTTTAATTGACTTGTTTTGTATTAATTTTCCCAGTACTAAAATAAATATAAAAAGTGAGCATTAAAGATATAGTTTTATCAAATATTTATTTACATATACACAATTGAATATTACATACTCCACTTATGAATTGAATTTTAAAATAATAGACTGCATGGTTTATAGTAAACTGATGAAGCACTTTTCTCTTTATGTAAACATCCATGTTGAATTCTTCAAAACACGATATTCTCAAGATACTCATTTCTTACACAGTGACCTGCTTTCCCCAAAGCAAAGATTTCAAGAGATTCAGGCAGAGGTAACAAGGTTTCTTATAATCTTATCAGAAAGATCAAAACCAATATTGCTGGTTTGGTATACACAGGGCCAGTCAAGATTGAGGGGCCTATAAAAGGACATGCATATTGGGAAGTGTGAGTCATTGGATTTAGAGGTTCATCTTTAAGATTAACTATCATGATGGCAACCAAATCTAAAATATTTAATGAGATTATCTTTTAAAAATTATTTTATAAGGAATAACAATCCAACAAAATTTAAATGATACTCTTAGGACAGCATTTACCACTGCTCCAATGTGTATTAAAGTACAAACTCATCTGAAAAGTTTATTCATTAATCTATTCATTTTACCAATAACTCATCTTGCTGGATCCACAAGGTTGCCATTAAAAGAAGATATTTCTTAGTTGTCACAATAAATCTGTTTTACAGTTAAGACAGCTAGGTGGTGATTTCCAGCTCTTTATCCACTGTATGACAGAGAACACTAAGACATCAGTCAACCACTCACCAAGAGGATTTAAAATGTGCAAAGCCATGTTCTCTGAAGAAATGATGGCTCTGTCCACGAAAATCCCTATGCACTCCATATAAGATGTAGGACAATCCTCTATTTGGATAAACTTCTATAGGGACTAATTAAACTTAAAACCTTTTTCATAGCAAAGGAGACCATAAACAAGATGAAATGAAAACCCTAAGAATGGGAGAAAATATTTGCAAATGACAAAGAAATAGTATCTAAAATATATAAATAGCTTATGCAGCTCAATAGAAAAAAAAATTAAAAGATGGGCAGAAGACCTAAAGAGACATTTCTCTAAAGAAGCACACAGATGGCTAATAAACACATGAAAAGATGCTCAGCATCACTAATTATAAGAGAAACACAAGTCAAAACTACATTGAGATATCACCTCACAACTGTCAGAATAGCCATCATCAAAAAGTATATATAAACAATAAATACTAGAGAGGGTGTAGGGAAAAGGGAACCCTCTTGCACTGTTTGTGGGAATGTAAATTGTATGGAGACCAGTATGGAAGTTCCATAAAAAGCTAAAAATAGAACTACCTTATGACCCAACAGTCTCATTGCTGGGTATATACCCTGAGAAAACCATAGTTCTAAAAGACACATGTACCTCAGTGTTCAATGCAGCATTATTTACCATAGCCAAAACATAGAAGCAACATAAATGTCCATCAACAGAGGACTGGATAAAGAAAATGTGGTACATACATAAAATGAAATATTACAGCCATAAAAAGAAACAAAATTGGGTTTTTACAGTGATGCAAAAGGACCACTGATAGATGAAAGTCAGTCAGACAGAGATAGACAAATATTGCATAGTAATGTATATATATGGAATCTAGAAAAATGGTACAGTTGAACCTATTTGCAGAATAGGAATAGAGATGCAATCATAGAGAATGGACATGTGGACAAAGTGGGGAAGGGGAAGGTAGGATGAACTGAGAGAGTAGCTTTGACATATATACACCACCATATTTTTGGAGGCTCCAAAATCACTGCAGATGCTGACTGCAGCCATGAAATTAAAAGACTGTTATTCCTTGGAAGAAGTTATGACCAACCTAGATAGCATAGTCAAAAGCAGAGACATTACTTTGCCGACTAAGGTCCATCTAGTCAAGGCTATGGTTTTTCCTGTGGTCATGTATGGATGTGAGAGTGGGACTGTGAAGAAGGCTGAGCACCGAAGAATTGATGCATTTGAACTGTGGTGTTGGAGAAGACTCTTGAGAGTCCCTTGGACTGCAAGGAGATCCAACCAGTCCATTCTGAAAGAGATCAGCCCTGGGATTTCTTTGGAAGGAATAATGCTAAAGCTGAAACTCCAGTACTTTGGCCACCTCACACGAAGAATTGACTCACTGGAAAAGATTCTGATGCTGGGAGGGATTGGGGGCAGGAGGAGAAGGGGACGACAGAGGATGAGATGGATGGATGGCATCATGGACTTGATGGACATGAGTCTGAGGGAACTCCGGGAGTTGGTGATGGACAGGGAGGCCTGGCGTGCTGAGATTCATGAGGTCACAAAGATTCCAGCACAACTGAGCGACTGAATTGAACTGAACTGATGTATAACACAGATAGCTACCATATAGCACAGGAAGCTCAACTTGGTGCTTTCTGATGACCTAGAGGGGTGGGATGGAAGGAAGAGTGGGAGGAGGCTCACGAGGGGGGAGTATATGCATGTATATGACTGATTCGGGCTTTCCTCGAAGATCAGTTGGTAGAAATCTATCTGCAATGCAGGAGACCCAGGTTCTATTCCTGGGTTGGGAAGATCCCCTGCAGAAGGGAATGGCAACCCACTGCACTATTCTTTTCTCGAGCTCCTGAAGACAGAGGAGCATGGCAGGCTACTGTCCATGCAGTCACAAAAGTTGGACATGACTTAGCGACTAATCTACCACCATGATGGGTTTACTTTGTTGTACATCAGAAATTAACATCACATTGTAAAGCAATTATACTCTGATAATAAAATTTTTTAAAATAAACTTTATTTTTAAAAAGACATAGCAGTGCTAGAGAGAGACCTAGAAACTGACCTACACATGTATCATTGGGGAACAAATTTCTTGGCTGGAAACTTGAGTTCTGACAAATTATCTATATGAAAATAATTATTTATCATCTTTACATAATATTTAAAAGGCTCTTATAGGAAAAAGTATTAATCTTTTTGGAAGGAAATATGAGGCATACATTTATTACATTAGCAAGTCAATGCTTTTAAAAGCCAAAAATAAAATATGCCTTAATGGAAGACATAATGAATCTATGTTAAAATTAAGCTTTGTTTAATCAAGGAAAACAACACTTGGATGAATATATGTGAAATTAATAAACAGATTATTATATTCTATCATACA
This sequence comes from Madoqua kirkii, assembly GCA_006408675.1. Taxonomy (NCBI): domain Eukaryota; kingdom Metazoa; phylum Chordata; class Mammalia; order Artiodactyla; family Bovidae; genus Madoqua; species Madoqua kirkii. Next base: position 13,622 of record SJYC01084003.1, on the reverse strand, counting down.
CCAATCAGAATGAGTATTCGGCAGTAAAAACGGATGAACATTCAGAAAATACATTGGAAAAAATTCTCATTACAAGCAAAGTGGTCTTAGCTTTGGTTTAAGTTAGCAATGTGTGTGTGTGTGTTTAGGGGGAGGGTGCAAGCACTATGAGCTAAAGAACTTCTAATGAAGATGAAGGAGGAGAGTGAAAGAGCCAGCTTAAGACTAAATATTAAAAAGAAAGAAAGAAAGAATGAAAGAAAACCTAATATAATGGCATCCAAGATTACGACTCCCTGTTGAATGACCAGTGACAGGAGAATGTTGGGTCCCACCAAAAAAAAATATATCCCACATCCAATGGCAGAGGAGAAGCCCCAGTGAGACGGTAGGAGGAGGTGAAATTGCATTTGAAATTAAACCTGATACCCACCAGAGATGCTGAGAGGGCTGAAACAAAACCTTGTGTGCACAGGAAACCCCACAGAGATTGAGCCAGACTTGCTTTGTAGTGTTGGAGAGTCTCCTCTGAAGGCAAGGGTCAGCAGTGTCCTGCTGCCGGGGCTCTGGGTGCAGTAGACCTGGGTATGGCATAAGCCCTCCTGGAGGAGGTCGGAATTCACCCCACAATAGAGCTTCAAGAACTTACACAGGACTGGGAAATAAACTCTTGGAGGGCACAAACAAAACCTTGTACACACCGGGACCCAGGAGAAAGGAGAAGTGATACTGCGAGAGACTGACCAAGACTTGCCTGTGAGTGTCCAGGAGTCTCTGGCAAAAGTGTGGGTCAGTGATGTCTGCTGCAGGGTTCGGGGTACTGAATGTGGCAGTGCCTGTACTGGATATTTTGAAGGAGTTAGAAATTAACTTCATTACCTCCACCATAGTTTGGTTTCAGGTCAAATAGCAGGTAGGGAACACAGGCCCACACATCAGCAAAAAATTGTATTAAGTATTTACTGAGCATTGTACTGCCCATCAGAAAAAGACCCAGTTTCCCCCACAGTCTCTCCCATCAATTAGATTCCATAGCCTCTTATCTTTATCCCTCAAGAGCAGACAGAATGAAACCACAATTACAGAAAACTAATCAAACAGATAACATGGACCACAGCCTTGTCTAACTCAGTGAAACTATGAGCCATGCATGTAGGGCTACCCAATATGGACAGGTCTTGGTGGAAAGTTCTGACAAAAGATGGTCCAATGGAGAAGGGAATGGCAAACCAGTTCAGTATTCTTGCCTTGAGAACCATATGAAAAGACAAAAAGATATGACACGGAAAGATGAGTTCCCCAGGTCAGTAGGTGCCCAACATGCTACTGGAGAGAAGTGGAGAAATAACTCAGAAAGAATGGAGAGACAGAGCCAAAGCAAAAATGTCATCCAATTGTGAATGTCACTGGCAGTGGAAGTAAAGTTTGATGCTGTAAAGAGCAATATTGCATAGGAACCTAGAATGTTAGGTCCATGAATCAAGGAAAATTGGAAGAGGTTAAGCAGGAGATGGTAAGAGTGAACATGGGCATTTTAGGAATCAGTGAACTAAAATGCATTAGAATGGGGTAATTTAACTCAGATAAGTTAAGAAAGCCTTCCTCAGTGAGCAATGCAAAGAAATAGATGAAAACAATAGAAAGGGAAAGACTACAGTTCTCTTCAAGAAAATTAGAGATACCAAGGGGACATTTCATGCAAAGATGGGCACAATGAAGGACAGAAATGGTGTGGACCTAACAGAAAGTGAAAGTGAAGTCGTGTCCAACTCTTTGCGACCCCGTGGACTGTAGCCCACCAGGCTCCTCTGTCCATGGGATTCTCCAGGCAAGAATACTGGAGTGGGTTGCCATTTCCTTCTCCAGGAGATCTTCCCAACCCAGAGATTGAACCCAGGTCTCCTGCATTGCAGGCAGATGCTTTATCCTCTGAGCTACCTAACAGAAGCAGAAGATATTAAGAAGAGGTTGCAAAAATACACAGAACAACTAAACAGAAAAGATTTTCATGACCCAGATAATCATAATGGTGTGATCACTCACCCAGAGCCAGACATTCTGGAATGAGAAGTCAAGTGGGCTTTAGAGAGCATCACTATGAACAAAACTACTGGTGGTGATAGGATTCCAGTTGAGCTATTTCAAATCCTAAAAGATGATGCTATGTAAGTGTTGCACTCAATATGCCAGCAAATTTGGAAAACTCAGCAGTGGCCATGAAACTGGAAAAGGTCAGTTTTTCTTCTAATCCCAAAGAAGTGAGGTAAAGTTTCTCAGTTGTGTCCGGCTCTTTGTGACTCTTTGGACTGTAGCTTACCAGGCTCCTCTGTCCATGGGATTCTCCAGGCAAGGGTTCTGGAGTGGGTTGCCAAAGAAAGGCAATGCCAAAGAATGCTCAAACTACTGCAGAATTGCACTCATCTCACACACTAGCAAAGTAATGCTCAAAATTCTCCAAGTCAGGCTTCAACAATACATGCACCATGAACTTCCAGATATTTAAGTTGTATTTAGAAAAGGCAGAGGAACCAGTGATCAAGTTGCCAACATATGTTGAGTCATGGAAAAAACAAGAGAGTTCCAGTAAAACATCTACTTCTGTTTTATTGACAATGCCAGAGCATTTGACTGTGTGGACCACAACAAACTTTGGAAAATTCTTAAAGAGATGAGAATACTAGATCAGCTGACATGCCTTTTGAGAATTCTGTATGCAGGTCAGGAAGCAACATTTAGAAATGGGCACGGAACAACAGATAGTTCCAAATCAGGAAAGGAGTATGTCAAGACTGTATATTACAACCCTGCTTATTTAACTTAATGCAGAGTAAATAATGAGAAATGCAGGACTGGATGAAGCACAAGCTGGAATCAAGATTGCCAGGAAAAATATCAATTACCTCAGATATGCAGAGGACACCACCCTTATGTCAGAAAGCAAAGAACTAAAGAGTCTCTTGATGTAAGTGAAAGAGGAGAGTGAAAAAGTTGGCTTAAAATTCAACACTCAGAAATCTAAGATCATGGTTCCCATGATCAAGTTCAAGTTCCCATGATCATGTTCAAGTCCTTGAACAGCATGGATATAAAAGTGGCATCTGATCCCATCACTTCATTGCAAATAGAGTGGGAAACAATGGAAACAGTGACAGACTTTATTTTTGGGGCTCCAAAATCATTGCAGATGATGACTGCTGCCATGAAATTAAAAGGCACGTGCTCCTTGGAAGAAAAGCTATGACCAATCTAGACAATATGTTAAGAAGCAGAGACATTACTTTGCCAACAAAGGTCTATCTAGTCAAAGCTATGGTTTTTCCAGTAGTCATGTTTGGATGTGAGAGTTGCACTACAAAGAAAGCTGAGCTGAAGTATTGATGCTTTTGAACTGTGGTGTTGGAGAAGACTCTTGAGAGTCCCTTGGACTTCAAGATGACTCAGTCAGTCCATCCCAAAGGAGATCAGTCCTGAATATTCATTAGAAGGACTGATGCTGAAGCTGAAACTCCAATACTTTGGCTACTTGATGTGAGGAACCAACTCATTGGAAAAGACCCTAATATGGAAAAGATGGAAGACAGGAGGAGAAGGGGAGCACGGAGGATGAGATGATTGGATGGCATCACTGACTAGATGGACGTGAGTTTGAGCAACCTCCAGGAGTTGATGATGGACAGGGAAGTCTGGTTTGATGTAATCCATGGGGTTGCAAAGAATCAGACATGACATAGCAACTAAACTGAACGATACTGAATGACCTCTGGCCCCATTACTGCTTGCAAATAGAAGGGGAAAAGTATAAGTAGCAACAGGTTTCCTCCTCATGGGCTCCAAAATCATGCAGACAGTGACTGCAGTCATGAAATCAGAATACAATTGTTCTTGAAAGGAAAGTGGTGCCAGACCTAGGCAGTGTGTTGAAAAGCAGACATTACTATACCAACAAAGGTCCATATAGTCGAGGCTGTGGTCTTCCCAGTGGTCATATGTGGTTGTGAGAGCTGGTATGTAAAGAAGGAAGAAAGCCAAAGAATTGATGCCTCCAGATTGTGGTGCTGGAGAACACTCCTGAAAGTCTCTTGAACAGCATGGAGATAAAACAATTCAGGCTTAAGGGAGATCAACCCTGAATACTCAATGTAAATAATGATGCTGAAGCTGAAGCTCTAGTATTTTGATACTGATAAGAACAGATGACTCATTGGAAAAGTCTCTGATTCTAGGATAGATCATGGGCAGAAGGAAAAAAGGGCATAAAAAGATGAGATGGCTGGAAGCCATCGCCAATGCACTGAATATGAATTTGTGCAAATTCTGGGAGATGGTGAGGGGCAGGGAGGCCTGGTGTGCATGAGTCCATGGGGTTGCAAAGAGTTTACATGACAGGGTGACTAAAGAACAAAGGCATCAACTGGCACTGTTGAGGGAAGACAAGGATAGGTGCATGGATTGAGAAAATTTGTTTCACATAATTATTTAGGACAGAATCTTCAGTGCTCCAAGATTGTATTAAGGTCCCTGCTACAAATTTCAGATGTGGAAAGCACTCCCAGTGAGTGTACATCAAAAGATGGCAGCTATCTGTCCTGTGTGACACAGTCATTTCCATTCACATTCCAATGACTAGAACTCAGCAGTATGGTGTATCAATACTTGGCTGCAAGAGAGCCTGAAATTGATCCAGGAGGAAAAAAGAAATATGTTTTGGTAAGCAGCTAGTAAGTGATCCTATAATAAATAAATAACTCATAATCAATAAGAAAGAAAAAATATTTAATAGGAAAAATAGTTGAAAAATACATACACACATTTCTAAGAAATGCAACATTAGTATAAATAAACCAATAAAAAGAAGTGTAACATAATTTGTACTTAGGGATACACAAAATCAAACGAAAAGTAAGATATTTTTCTACATTCTGGTCAGAAATTAAAGGAATAACCAATTTAGAATATGATGCTGAATAGATTGTAAATTATGTTGTACATTGGTTCACAGAGACCTTGGTGATACTTCATAAAACAACAACAAATGATTGATGTACCCTACGGCTCAGGAGTTCCTATACATATAGAGAGAGGACTGAACTGCTGAGTTCTGCTACATATCATAAATGTCTTCACATGAGTAACAAAGGACATGTACAAAATTATCTATATAACAGCATATACAGAGGGGAATATTTAAAAATAATCCAATGTGTATAAACAGAAGAATGGATAAATATATTATGATAAATTTACACAATAAATTTCTACCCAACAATTGAATTAAAAAACTCTCCCCAGGGGGAAAAAAACATGAATGAATTCAGAAATGTAAACTTTCAATGGAAAATGAGTTATAGAAGATTACTCATGATAACTCAAATTAAAAATTTTATTGTTACTTATACAAGAGAACACATATGAGATAAAATACAAACATCTTGAGAGTCCCTTGGACTGCAAGGAGATCCAACCAGTCCACTCTGAAGGACATCAGCCCTGGGATTTCTTTGGAAGGAATGATGCTGAAGCTGAAACTCCAGTACTTTGACCACCTCATGCGAAGAGTTGACTCACTGGAAAAGACTCTGATGCTGAGAGGGATTGGTGCTAGGGGGAGAAGGGGACGACAGAGGATGAGATGGCTGTATGACATCACTGACTCAATGGACGTGAATCTGAGTGAACTCCAGGAGCTGGTGATGGACAGGGAGGCCTGGTGTGCTGTGATTCATGGGTCACAAAGAGTCGGACAAGACTGAGCGACTGAACTGAACTGAATCTATGCTTTGTAATAATTTTAAATGAGAGGTGCAATCACAATGTCTAGTATTATCAATTATTATATTGAGTAGACAAAGACTACCATAAATGATTTTATCTTCACCAGTATTTTCACAATCAAGCAGTTATTGTGGACAATGAACCTTTAAATCAATGTGCATGCATGTATGTATGTGTGTGTGTGTGTGTGTGTGTGTGTGTGTGTGTATGACAGAGAGGGAGATAATTATTTCATTAGTTTAGAAAATTAGACTCAATAAAATATGCATATGCATTATGTATGTGTTGTATTAATTGATTAGAATTAAACTTTGGAATGTTTCCTAAATTAATCACAGTAAAACATGTTGGCTAAGCATGTAGGCAAATCACTTGGCTACCTATTTTCTATGAGAGGCTATGACATCTCTGCCCAGGCTTTTTGATCTTGCTGACTGTAAAATTGCTATCTCTAAAGCCATCCTTATAAAAATAATATAGAAAACAGTTAACATACATGTGTTTTCTGAAATCACTGACTTTGAACACAGTGGAATCAAAAATAGTACAGGAAATTTCCATTACATGAGAAAAAGAGAAGAGTGATCTTAATGTTTGAAATCAGTGGGCAACGACTGACCAAAAAAGAAAGCAATAAGTATTCAAAACAAAGTCCTAACTATTTCACAACAAGTCTATGACTAGTTTTGTGTGAGGCAGATTAATGATTTACAAACACAAGTTTACAAATTAGTTCTTGAAAAGTAAACTAATGGACCCCGAAAAGGAAATGGACCCTGTCGGCTCAGTACTTCTAAACAGTTCCTATGTCCAAATAGAATCACTTGGAACAAAATTCTGATCAGACTCCAGCCCCACTCAATAACCTTCACCTGTTACTAGCTGTGCATGGAAAAATTACCAAATTCCTCTCTGGCACTAAGGAAATTTTAGAGCCTGTTTTCTTTTTCCATTTATACCATATTATATTCTACTTCACAGTCACTTCCCTTCAGCCTGTTAAAATTCTTTTCTCATACAGGTCCAATCCTTTGCTTCTCTCTGAGTCTGGCCTGAAATTGTTTATTTTTCCTGGAATAACCTAAGTCCCTCAGCTGCTTGCCAGATTATCTTCATATTCAATACTTACTTAGGAAATGAAGGCCAGTTCAGTGCTCACTGCCTTTGACATTTTTTCTAATCTTCTTTCCAGGACACCCATAACACTATATCTGCCCTCCCCCTCAGGGACAGATCCATTTTTATTCTTTCCTTTAGTTGTTTATACTGATGGATTTTTTTCTCCTTTTAAGATGGAAAGTTGCATGGGATTACTATGTTTAATATTTTTTTTTAACCTGGAACATAAAGAAGAAGCAATGAGGGTAGACAAAGTCAACGCTGGGGGAAGCTGCAAAGCCCTAGGAGATATTCTGCATTTAGATCTGTGCTGCAGTCTCCATCTGGCCCAGCAGATATTTCATAGCACTGACTGACAAATCATCTGAGGCTATGCTCCAGAGTTCCATGGTCAAGTCATATAATAGTGGGGTCCAGAAATTTACGCAAACCCTGGCGATGAGACAAATGACTCCTAAAAATTTGGCTGACCTAGAAAGGAATAGTGTAAAACAAGAGTAAAATAATTCAGCAACTTTATGAAGAGAAGAAAATACTGGGATCCACAGACCCAACCAGCACAATAAATTCAAAGCCTCTTTTGAAGCAGCTGCACCCCTATGCTGATGCTCAGATCAGACCTTGTCACCTAACAGACGATGGCATAAAAAACTGTATCTGAGTATTTAAAGTGAGCCTCATCCATTTCTACCAAGTGTCATTAGGCAGTCTTCAAACATGCACCAGGTATACTGCTGTGGTCAGGACTGCAGGTGAGAAAATCTGAAAAACTGAGCATGGATCCAAGAGAAAGCGGGTCATTCAACACTAAGTCCCTAATCAAAATAATCTGAAAATGGTGTTAATTCACAATGATATGCACTTCTAAACCTGATAAATTAGATCAGTGATAGAATTTGAAGATAAATTTTTGTTACATATTTGAGTTGTTCCATAACTAAATCTATTTGTTGCCCTACTATAATAGTAAAGATAACAATATCATTATTGAACAAAATATGTCAATAAGATTAAGAAGTTAGCAAAAATATCATTTGAATGGGAAATATAAATTATTTTGTGATTTACCATTAAATCTGTGAAAATAAAATGACAGTCCTATTACAGATTTTTTTGGTGTGAAAGTTAAAAACCCATATTCTGGATGATAACTCAAAAGCATTAAAGAATCAGGATAGTGCCTATAAGTGTCTCTTATTTCTTAATGACATGTTGAATTGTTTGTTCCTTCAGAATCATTAACCAGGGACTTTGTATTTTGTTAATGAAGGAATGGAGAAGGAAATGGGAACCTACTCTAGTATTTTTGCCTGAAAAATCCCAAGGACAGAGGAGCCTGGCAGGCTACAGTCCATAGGGTTGTAAGAGTCAGACACAACATAATGACTAAACCACCACCACCGATGAAGGACTAGGGCATATATTAATAATTTTAATACCTACTCCCATGAAAATATTTAAAAATATGCGTAAGAGAAAAAACTGTCAAAAACACACAGTCTTCCTAATTCCTCTGTGCCTTAGAATTGTATTGGTCAATCTCTCCTCCCACTGCTCTTGAGAAATCACGCTACCCTTTGACCTCAGCACATTAAAATATACATTTTTGCTAGTTTTCTGCTATTATTCCCCTTTTCAACAAGTTCCTCTTTGTCAATGAATTTCTATGATTTAATTTTGCATCTGTATGTGAAATCTCCAGAATAAGTGTAATTGATGATTGGACATTTTCACTTGGTTGTCTCACACAGGTATCTCAAACTTAGTGCTTACTCTGTGATCATTATTTATTAAGCAAACTGTCTCTTCTTTATAATCTTCTTTGGTATGCATGTGTGTTTATGTGTGTGTGTGTGTATATATATATATATATATATCTACAGAGCTCACTCTTAAATCTTCCGCTTATTAGACTCTTAACCAATCCATTAATAACCGATGAATGACTCTAACTTGTGACTTTACCATATGCAAAGCTACACATAGTGACTCCTAAATAACTATATTATATCCTCATTTAGCCATCTCCCCTATTCCTGATCATGATAATTGATGGTGTCAATAATGATTATAGCCATAATCTTGTTCCTTTCATTGAACATTAGTTTATGTTTATGTGTGTGTGTGTGTATATATATATATATATATATCTACAGAGCTCACTCTTAAATCTTCCGCTTATTAGACTCTTAACCAATCCATTAATAACCGATGAATGACTCTAACTTGTGACTTTACCATATGCAAAGCTACACATAGTGACTCCTAAATAACTATATTATATCCTCATTTAGCCATCTCCCCTATTCCTGATCATGATAATTGATGGTGTCAATAATGATTATAGCCATAATCTTGTTCCTTTCATTGAACATTCAGTTTGCCCCTCTCTCCTTTTCCTACCTTACATTCAAAACCAAGTTAAATGTGACATTTTTAGAAATATTAGGGAAGATTAATATATTTGAAATTAATTCATTTGTTCAACAGAGTAAATTTATTGAGCCATGATTCTGTGTCAGAAACTGTAATAGAGAATTAGGGATACAAGTATGAGAAATCCTTATCCTCCCAGAGTTTACAATCTGATAGTTTGATGCTATTTTCCAGTGCTTATATGAAAAATATTATAATATGTTCTTTAAACACATCATTTAATCTTTCAGACGAGCCTGTGAAACAGGTAGAATTATTAACAATTATTATCCCTTTTTTGCATATTAAAAACTGAGACTCCCATACAGTAAGTGACAAATTACACAAAAACTGAATACTAATAAATACTCCCCTTTTAATCACTAAGCTGCAATTGTTCAATAAAAGCATTGCAAATATAATTTATCACCATAAGTATGTCAGACCTTAAGATGCCTGTATTTAGAGGTGGCATTTACAAAATAATGGGGAAATTTTTTTTAGAATCAATTTTAAAATAAATTTGTATGTAAGAGGTCATGAACAAATTTCTGATTTTATATTATTCAACAAATTAAATCTCAATGAGTATCAAATATGTGGACCATTTTGTCTCGAAGAAGTCCATAGCCTAATAAGGGAGAAATATATATGGAAAAAGATAAAAACAAATAAATTGCAGTGCAATAGTGACATTATTCTCCTAATAATGTATCATGGAAACAAATAAAAAGTTAAAATTTCACTCTTAGATCAGGAGACAGTTTATAGAACAAGCATCTTTACATGTTATTCTTGAAGGTAAATAAGGACTGCATGGAACAGTTTTTAAAAACACCTCATAGAGGTAAACATGGAAATGTAAAAATGAAAACTGCAGGCTCAGAAATAACAAGTAGACACTTAAGTGTTTCAGATAAAAGGAGGATAGTGGAAAAAATGGATTAGAACTCATCAGGTTAAGGTCCTTGTGAGCTAGAATGCGAAATTTGAATTTTATTCTAAAATAAATGGTGGTTTCTTGACATTATGTCAGAAAATGGCAAGTTTTCCAAATGTACTAAAATATATCCCTGACCAATCTGGAGCTCCCAAAGAGAGACACCATGCCCTGGTTGCAGCTCTTAGCAGATTAATTGATAAAACCCTGACTACTGCCTGCACTTCAGGCAGCAAATACAGTTCATTAAATTCTGCCTCAAGGGTTGTTGAAATTGTGTCTAAAGATGTTAAAGCAAGCCAAAGCAAATGATGAATTCAGTTTTATTTAAAGCAGTTAACATTTTTAAAATGTCAAAATGCTATTGAATTCAATGAGTAAAGTGCAATTGTACAAGAACAAATCATACTAAATAATGATGATAATGATGATAAGCACGTACTGGTTACATATGCAGGTATGGATATTTCATTTCATTTCTTTTCCCTGTGTAAATGGGAGCAAATCCTCTTACCTTCCAGAAGCCATCAATAAAATGGGTGGAATATTTTTGTACTTACTTTAAAGTGTTGTTTTTAATATTAAGTGCGTTATAGTATATAAAGGCCTTATACAGTGTTAGGTACAAAGTATTATTGTGTTAATTATAGTAAAAGCAAGCATAGTTAGAATTTCAATATTTATAAACTTACCCTGTGAAATAGATTTATTTTTAATTGATATATATAATCATTTTTTATTTGAATAAGGATGGAAGGTGGGGTGACTAGAGATGGGAAATTAGGGACTGAGTGAAAAAAGTGTTATTTAAGGTTTGGGTGGACAAAACTAAAAGAAATTAATACCTGCAATCAACACAAAATCACGTTACTTAGAGTCTGAAAAATCTGCATATATAGAGTGGAAGTTCCTTATGAACAAGTTTCTTTCAAAAGTTATATATTTCTTGATATTTTAGCTTCATGTATACTGTTACGAAAGTGGTCTGTAAACTCTAAACTTCTGAACCATTGAAAGAGCAATGAACAAAAAGAGACTAAGTTAATTATTTTCATGCCTAAACTCAGAGTACATTTTTTCTGTAGTATAATCTAAAACTATGTTTTCTAACTCAAACTACAACTAAAACTAAAATTTGATTTGATTGAACAAAATCCAAATACCTTTCTTCTTCAGCAAGTGTTACATAAATTCTGCCATGAGCTTACACAGAAAAGTATGGGTATTGTTAAAACTCTGAGGTTACCTTCATTCTTCACATCAGAAGCACTTTACTTCTCTTAATGGATATTAAACCAACAGTTTTGGAAGTTTTTTGGGGGGACTCACTTTTGTGTTATACGCTAATCTCAAGTACATTCCATTCATCTAGGATCCATTTTCTCCATAAAAGCTTGCTTCGTGTTTTATGGCACTTTAAGATACTGTGAGTTACTGAGTATACTTTGCAGTTCCTGAGAAAGAGCTAATAATCAATGCTATGTCTTAGAAACAACACAAAATGTTTTCCAGTTATGTACAGCTAAATTAAAAGTGTTGTTGGGAATGAAACTTGTAGTTTCAGACATAGATGGGTGAGGTGTTTCTGTAGATTTCAGTCCTTTGCAAGGATTTTTCTGCCCTACTAACCAGTTAGAAAACACTTACCTCTCTGCAGAAAGCATGTCACAAGCGCAGTCAGCACCACATTTTCCAAGATGCCCATAGTATACCCACCACAGGGGCCCTCCTGCTCACTTCTTTGTAGCCGGCTGCAGCCCTGCACTATACCTGAGCTATTTAACTGGAAGGAGTACTCACTCTGTGCTCACTCACATCCATAATTCTCAATGCTTCCTCTGCCTGCACACTCTTTACACACAGTCCACTTCTGTCAGTAACATTTCTCTTTACACTACCATCAGAAAATGAAAGGAGAAAGGAAGAATGTATACATGCAATTTGAAAGAAGTCCCTGGAGATTCTGCTACAATGGATGGCAAGTCAGCTCCTCATGAGAATTATTGTTATTACTTCTAACATAACAGTTATCAATATTTCAGCATAAGAAAACCTTCAAAATATTTACCATGAATAGAAAATGTCCAAGGGGAATAAAAACAGTAAATGGTGTGAAATATTTAGAAACTATAAGAATAATGATATAAAAGATTGTGAAATAAGTGAACATAAAAAGAAAATTGGGCTTCCCAGGTGACTCTAGTGGTTAAAAAAAAAAAAAAAAAAACACCCAACAATGCAGGACATGAAAAAGACCCATGTTTTGATCCCTGGGTTGGGAAGATCCCCTGGAAGAGGACATGGAAACCCATTCCAGTATTCCTGCCTGGAGAATTCCATGGATAGAAGAGCCTGGCGGTCTACAGTCCATAGGGTCACAGTTGGACACCACTCTTAGCACGCACACGGAAAGAATGTGCTCAGTTGCTGTCCAACTCTTTGTGACCGCATGGACTGTAGCCCACCAGGGTCCTCTGTCCATGGGATTTTCTAGGAGAGAATACTGGAGTGAGTTGCCATTTCATTCTCCAGGGGAAAAGAATACTGGGAAAATAATGTTCTTTGACTTTTTTCTTCCTTTGTTTCACTCTTAAATTATAAAATCTACCATTTCTAAAATCATACACTCCCAAGAAGGAGGGATTAACAGAGTTTGACAGCAGTTTAGGAAATGGTCCGTGCCTCACTCCACCCTTGGGGCAGCACATGTCTAAACCATGTAGGATGGCTCATTGTCCATGCTTCTCTACCCTGGGTTGGGAAGATCCCCTGGAAGAGGACATGGAAACCCATTCCAGTATTCCTGCCTGGAGAATTCCATGGATAGAAGAGCCTGGCGGTCTACAGTCCATAGGGTCACAGTTGGACACCACTCTTAGCACGCACACGGAAAGAATGTGCTCAGTTGCTGTCCAACTCTTTGTGACCGCATGGACTGTAGCCCACCAGGGTCCTCTGTCCATGGGATTTTCTAGGAGAGAATACTGGAGTGAGTTGCCATTTCATTCTCCAGGGGAAAAGAATACTGGGAAAATAATGTTCTTTGACTTTTTTCTTCCTTTGTTTCACTCTTAAATTATAAAATCTACCATTTCTAAAATCATACACTCCCAAGAAGGAGGGATTAACAGAGTTTGACAGCAGTTTAGGAAATGGTCCGTGCCTCACTCCACCCTTGGGGCAGCACATGTCTAAACCATGTAGGATGGCTCATTGTCCATGCTTCTCTGCAGTGTCTCGAGATGCAGACACCAGAACCAACAGTGGGATTTTCAAACCCTGACCACCCTGAAGTGTTTCAGTCATCCAACAGAAGTCTGTTAGGTACTAACAGTATTCACAAAATGTTTTTTTTTTTAATTTTTTTTTTAAATTTTTTATTTTTTGTTTAATGCTC
>SJYC01083999.1:0-20122 GCA_006408675.1 Madoqua kirkii | reverse complement strand
TACTTATTAATAAATTATGATACTTATTTAAATATTTTATGATTAAGTAGAGATAACATTGTTTCATCAAACATTTTTGAAATAACCATGCCCAGTTCCTTTAGTGACTGCTCCATAAGAAAGATAGGATTAATATTTATTTTATAGTTGAATTTTTAAAGGAAAAATTATTGTGGCATAGAATGCTATTTCCTATTGTTTTTTTTTAGTTGTTAGTATTAGAGCTTTCACATTTTAGCTAATCTCCAGAATACATAAAATTTTATACTCTACCGAAAGAATGGTCATGGGACTAAATCCTGACTGATGACTACAACTGAAGATATTTAGATTCCAGCATCTTTGAGTGGAAGAGATATTCTCTCTACTTTCCCTTAGTTAGAACACAAATGTAATGAGGGAGCTAAAGAGTCATCTAAATCAAAAAGTAGAAGCTGGTTTTGAAGGTATTTGTATTTGCTTCCTATTGTGTGTCAATCACTGTTCTAGGTAGAGATGATAGAGTTATGAATAAAATAGACAGAAATTTGAGGACCCATGTTGCATTCATTCAAACATATATATTAAAACAACAAACAAATAAAATAAGCCAATAAACCTACAAGAAACACAGGAATACCAATCCTCATATTCTCAATCTCTGTCTTAAAAATGAGACAAAGTCCTAACCATGGGGGGGTTTCAGCTTCATAAATAGCAACTTAATTTCTTACTTTCTCTTCTCCTTCTCTGAAGCCAATTTTTTTTCTTCCTTATTTGTGGATTAAGCTAGGAAAAACTGCCGTGCAGTTTGATGACTAACTTCTACTATGAAGTTCAAATCATATAACATTTTGTTTTTCCATCTTCCCAATAAACAAACGTATCCCCTAAAACTCTGAAACCTCAGTCAATCACCTCATAATGCAACCTGAGAATTGGTGTATAATATGTAGAACCTTGGAAATGAACAACAAAATAGGAATTATGCCCTGACATCAGTCCTGGAACAGAAGTGCAGTGAACACTCAGCATAGAGATACAGAAATAACCTCTTTTAATTAAATATTTTGGCCTGTAATATAGCATGCAAACAACAACAAAGGAATACACTAAGAGTTTATAAGCTTGTGATAATTTGTGAAAATATTATACATTGACTTATGTCTATACAATTTATTTATGTATGCATTTACCCTTGTATTCCAATGTTACGAGATAGTGATAATTTCACAATTGAAGTTGCTCTGTCTAAAAAAATGGCAATTAAATTATTATAAACACACACGGTTTGAGGTAAATTTCAGGATGCCAACATAATTTTCTATGAATGTGTCCATTCATTGTAAATGAAACTTTCATTATGGTGAATAGATACCATGAGTTACAACTAACTAGTATTATGAATGTTATACTGTGTTTATTTAAACTGGAATATATAAGTATTTACCAAAATAACTAAAACTGTGGAGTTTGTTTGGATACACTATGGCAACACACTCAGCACTCATTCTTACCTGAAGATCCCATGGACACAGGAGCCTAAGGGGCAAAGAGTTGGACATGACTGAGCAACTAACACTTCACTTATCAGTCTAATTTTGTGTTGAGTGTGTATTTTGTATATGTGCCTACATTTTAAAAGAGGGGAAAATACATTAAAAATCACATCTTAAGTTGCACTATGTCTGAATGCACCAAGTCTGAATGACAGAATTGTATTTATCTTTTATATTCGCTTTTCTTACTACTTTAAATTATTCTGTATTTTATATCTTGTGTAAATCACAGAGAATAAAGACATGGCCAAAGCTAGGAGAACGGAGTGAACAGGTAGGAAGAAAAAATACACCATATCTATTTTCAGGCACCACTTTCTTCCCTTAGTTTTTTTCTGAATCTCATGCTGGATAAAATATGCAGGCCTGAGGCTTATAAAACTCCACATATTCTCTGCAGAAGAAGCAGGTTTTTAGCTCTCAAAACATTGTTGAAACAAAGTGATAAGAAAATATTTGCTTTAATTCTGTTTTGAAGTACAACACATTTATGCTTCAATTAAATAATAAAACCAATTTATTATCTAAGTGCTTTTCTTGGAACAAGTCTTTTAATTCAGCCAATGAGATTATGGATGAAGAACTGTTATTATGCCTTGTTTTCAAACAGGAAACCTGGCACAAACATGTACACAGTTTTCTCAAAGCCAATCATGCCTTCAAATCTCAAGCAGTTAGACCCTATAACCATCATTGTTTGATAAAAATTTTATTAACATCTAAAATATTAGCATTTGGTTTTTCAAGATAAATTAGTTAAGGAGACATTATTCATGTTGTAATTACTTTGTTTTTAAAACCATTGACATCAAATTCCAGTTAAATAGGGTTATCTTTGAACTAATGAGATGTTAAAAAGCTTTCCAAAATGCCTCTACCACCAGCCTTCAAACAATTCCATATATTACCACTGATTTTATGTCAAAAGCATATGCCTCATTGATGTATTATAATTATCCCATCATCAGTTTCCTAGTGCTCAAATTTTGTCATATTGCCCACCAGATTTTTTCTTGTAGACGCTAAAAATACAATATGTTGCTGCTGCTAAGTTGCCTTAGTTGTGTCTGACTCTGTGAGACCCCATAGACGGCAGCCCACCAGGCTCCCCCATCCCTTGAATTCTCCAGGCAAGAACACTGGAGTGGGTTGCCATTAAAATCACATTAAAAACATAGCTCTTTGAAAAAAATAACTATATGCCTCATCTTCCTATTATTCTCTTCACCTGTTCTATGTTAAGTCACTTCATTCCTGTCTGCCTCTCTACAATCCATGGATTGTAGCCCACCAGACTTACCTGTCTGTGAGGATTCTCCAGGCAAGAATACTGGAGTGAGCTGCCATGCCCTCCTCCAGGGGATCTTCCATACCCAGGGATCAAACCTGCATTTCTTGTCTCCTGCATTGACAGGCAGGTTCTTTGCCACTAGCACCACCTGGGAAGCCCTATTCTCTTCATATTAAGTATTATTTAGTCTTTAACCTGACTGGTTCTAAGTGATATGGACTGAATTCCTTTCCTGTCCTCTGGACTCAGTGCACCCATCCAAAGCACACACAGCAGCAGTATGCAACATATGTGACCTTTACACTGCATTCCAGTTTGCTTCTCTAAATATATTATGTAATAAGAGTAACAGAGTCTTCTCTCTGGAAGACTGTATAGTGAATATTTGGGATTTTGCAGTGGCAAAATGGCAATGGCATAGTGGCGGCTCAGTTGGTTTAAAAAAAAAAAGTGTGAACATGTATAAGTCACGCAGCTGTGTCTGACTCTTTGGACCGCGTGGACTGTAGCCCCCCAGGCTCCTCTGTCCATGGAATTCTCCAGGCAAGAACACTGGAGTGTTTAACCATTCTTTCCTCCAGCAGATCTTGCCAATCCAGAGATGGAGCCCTGCATCTCCTGCATTGCAGACAGATTCTTTACTGACTGAACCACCAAGAATTTGCCTGAAATGCAGGAGACCTGGCTTCAATTCCTGAGTCAAGAAGATCCCCTGGTGAAGGAAATGGCAACCCACTCCAGTATCCTTGCCTGAAAAGTCTCATGGACAGAAGAGCCTGGTGGGCTGCAGTCCATGGGGTCGCAAAGAGTCGGGCATGACTGGCTGACTTTAGGACACTAATATGTGCATGTATGTGATTTTTTTTTGTTTTAAAGTGTGGTTATTCTGCACTATATCTGCTATAATACTGAACATAATGCATTGTTCATGGTTTAAGATAGTGCGATTCAATGTAATATATGTGTGTGTGTTATTTTTCGAATGTATCTACCATTGTGCCGATGTGGGAATTTTGTACAGGAAGTTACATGCTGAGATTGTATCTACACAATACCAAAACCTCTAGATTAAAAGTAAAACATCCAGTCAACCGTGACGTTGTTTCCAAGTATCTACAGGCTTGGCAATGGGAAAGGGAAATGTTTAGATGATGAATGTTACTTTTCACTTTCCATCTGGCTATTTTGGCTTCATGTAGACAGAGCCTCTGACACTCAGCATTGATGATAAAATGATTTCAGGTTTTATATTTGGTTTCAAGCCCACCCACAGGGAGGTAAACAGATTAGCTTGAAGAAGAAAAACTGTTGAATGTCTAACTACATCTATGCTTTCAGCCAAGAGAACTCTCTGAAGGTTGATGATCTGTATTTACATCTCCCTAGACTGTAATACTATCCTGTTTCATAGAACAGCATTTGCTTGGAAAGGTCCCCAGTTCAATTACCCAGATATATCAGGAATTTCCAATAAGATTCATGCCAGTCTGGTGCCCCACATCCACTGTAGTCAAAACCAAAAATTAACTGGCTGGATTTCTCTGCCTTTTTTTTTTTTTTAATAAAAGCTTTAGGATTTAATTGGAAGGAACATGGTGATGATGAGATTTAACTTGATCTGTTTGGGTTCATTTAAAAGAGTTTTGAATTTTGCTTTCTGGAGAAGCAAATGATGATAGGTAGAATATCAAGGGTACTACATTTCAATCATAAAACAAATCCCCTTAAAATTTTTATAAAACTATGAAAAACAGTTTTTATTAGTTTCAGAGTGACTATACAGCAAAGATTCATCAAAGTTAAAATCTCTGTGAACTGTCAGTCAATTATAGGGTGTTTTGGATGACATACACTCCCTTACTCACATATGCCTTCAACATACACACACACACACACACACACACACACACACACACACACACGCAAGAGGGTGAGAGTCATTCTTACTGAAATATTTTTATTTTCTAATCGTTTTGTAGCTAAGTTGTATCCAACTCTTTGAGAACCCATGGACTGTAACCAGGCAGGCTCCTCTGTTCATGGGATTTCCCAGGCAAGAATACTGGAGTGGGTAGCCATTTCCTTCTTCAGGAGCTCTTCCCAACTCAGGGATAGAATCCAGGTCTCCCACATTGGTAGATTAGATTCTTTCTTACTGAGCCACTTGGGAGGCCTCAAAATATTTGTATATGCACAAACAAAAATGCATAAACTCACATAAATGTAAATATCACACTTGAGCTAATTTAAATGGGTAAAAATGTCATCCTCTCTGTTAATATTTATTTGTTTATAGTCTTTATCAAATACAAAATATTTTTTGGCAAGATACTGATCTTAAAATCACAGTTATTTTTAAACAGTAATTTAACAGTAAAATACTCTGAAATTAGTGATTTGATCATTTGTTTCGGATATTGAAAACATGCAACTTTCATCCTTGCTGATAGAAATATGTGAATCAGCTATTTTTAGCCTTCCTAATAGTCCTAATCTTTTGTCTCATATCTCCAGAGAGTCATAAAAAAGAAGCTCTTATCTTGATTTATGTAGCCAAGATACATTATTGCATAATGGATGTGGTTGAAAATACACTGTAACAGTGCTAATAATATCTTACAAGTAAAATATGTGTAATTGGCACTAATAAATAATAATAAATTATTCATTTTAATGTAAGTGATTGTGAAATTTGGACTCTGCAAGGATAAGTGAATATAATTTAAGAGTTCTCAAAGTTCATTTATTTGCTATCTCATTTGCCAATATATTATTTCAGATCAGTAGATATAAATAGATGGAGAGGTAGATGTAGAAATAGAGAATGAGACTCTACTTCCTATTTGTATATCAGAAATAATATGGTTACTCAACAATAATAAGATCAACACGAATACTTAGGACTATTTTAAAATTCAGGATGGACTCTAAACTTTATCATCAATTGTAGATATACCTACATGGCTATGAGCAACATTAAACCACTTTGTTTTTATGGTAACTTATAAGGCTAAACTTCTATTATTCTTAATATATTCAATAGCATAACTGTACTCAGTTACCAGTTTTGCATGGGATAGTGTTGGATGTCATATTTTCCTCATATCGCTGATGTGGTAGCAAATAACATAGAAAACAACTGTGAGTGATTTAATTCTAATCAGGATTTAGTATCTCATATAGTAAGATTTGAAATAGGATAACATTGAGGTCAAAGCATTATTTGGGGCTTCCCTGATGGCTCAGCTGGTGTAGATGAGGTAACTATGAATCTGCCTGGAATATGGGAGACCCGGGTTTGACCTGTGGTCTGGGAAGATTCCCCTGGAGGAGGGGATGGCTATCCACTCCAGTATTCTTACCTGGAGAATTCCATGGACAGCAGAGCCTAGAGGGCTAGAGTCCATGGAGTCACAAAGAGTCAGACATGATTGAGTGCCTAATACATAAGAATTACATAAGAATAGATTAAACCAGCAACTTGAAAATACATTCAAGGACTAAGGTTTCTATAGGCTCTTCATCTTTTTGTTTAAGGAACATCTGGGACAACATCAAGTGTTCCCTTCTTCAGGCATCTTCTCAGCCCAGTGGTTGAACCCAGGCCTCCCACAATGCAAGGGGATTCTTTACCATCTGAGCTTAGACAGCATATTAAAAAGCAGAGACATTACTTTGCTGACAGAGGTCCCTATAGTCAAAGCTATGGTTTTTCCAATAGTCATGTATGGATGTGAGAGATGAACCATAAAAAAGGTTGAGAGCTGAAGAACTGAGCTTGTGAACTGTGGTTTGGGAGAAGACTCTTCAGAGTCCCTCAGACTTCAAGGAGCTCAAACCAGTGAATCCTAAAGGAAATTAGTCCTGAAATTTCATTGGAAGGACTGATGTTGAAGTTGAAACTCCAGTGCTTTGGCTACCTGATATGAAGAGCTGACTCATTAGAAAAGAACCTGATGATGGGAAAGATTAAAGGCAGGAAAAGAAGGGGATGACAGAGGACTAGATGGTTGGATGGCATCACTGGCCCAATGGACATGAGTTTGAGCAAGCTCTGGGAGATGATGAAGGACAGGGATGCTGCTGTCCATAGGGTCTCAATGAGTCAGGCATGACTGAGCAACTGAACAACACATTTTTGTTATCAATTCTCCTAGTTGGCTAGCTCCTCTTATAAGCTACAGACTCTAGATATCACTTCTCACATATCAATACCCAGTGGTTATGAAGGTTATGCTAGATTAGACAGCAATAAGGCCCCCTGTGTTTGACTTTGATTTGGAAAGCATAGTTACCTCATCCACACTTATCCACGTCTTTGGTGGCAGTGTACTATGAAAGATGATCTCAGAATCATGGAGGCTGTGAAGCTGCTAGTAGCTGACTTGAAAAATTGGGTTTTTCTATACTCCAATCCCTTTGTCATTAAAAATAAATAATTACATACTTCACAGAGTTCTTCTGAATATAAAATCAATAATTATGTAAGACAGCATGGCACAATGCAGAAGAAACATAATAGGCAGTGCTATCTTTAATAAAATAAACAAAACTAATAAATAGTAGATGTTTTTCCTTATTTGTTCATTTGTTTAATAAAATAATATTTTAACAAAAGTCACTCTAGATAAGCTCAGACTCCAAATTTCCTGGGATTTTACTGACTTGCATAATGTCCAGAGTTTCTATAAAAGCATCCTCATTAGGGTTAGTTTTTCATTCTTTCCAAAACTTAATCTCATTTTTAGTATATATCAGATAAATAAACTCAGTAGAAATTCTATCCAGTCTTCCTCTTCAGCACTATATTGTGGAAATAACCAGGCCATATTGACTATTTTTCCCTTAAATTACTCTATGGTTTCACGTTGTTGAAATATTGTTTTTTCTACTGTCCCAAAGATAACACTAAGATGAGTGACAAATATTTCATTTATGGAAATTTCCATACATACCTCGATGTCCACATTTTTCTCTTTTCACTCCTATGTCAGATAATCACTACATAATTTTTTCATTTTTTCATTCTTTCTAAGGATGTTTTTCTACAGTAGATTCTTGCCAACATCTTTTGATATTCACCAGATTTGACTTAATACTATTTTATATATCAGTTTAATCAGTCAGTTCAGGTGCTCTCATGTCCACCTCTTTGTGACCCCATGGACTGCAGCAGGCTGGGCCTCCCTGTCCATCACCTACTCCCAGAGTTTACTTAAACTCATGTCCATTGAGTCAGCGATGCCATCCAACTATCTCATCCTCTGTTGATCACTTCTCCTCCCCACTTCAGTCTTTACCAGGATCAGGGTCTTTTCAAATGAGTCAGTTCTTTGTATTAGGTGGCCAGAGTATTGGAGTTTCAACTTTAGCATCAGTCCTTCCAATGAATATTCAAGACTGATTTCCTTTAGGATGGACTGGCTCGATCTCCTGGTAGTCCAAGGGACTCTTAAGAGTCTTCTTCAACACCACAGTTCAAAAGCATCGGTTCTTCAGAGCTCACCTGAAGTTGACTCTGGAAACATCAGACATGACTGGTGGAAACACCATAGCTTTGACTACTGGAAACACTGGAAACACCATACCTTTGACTAGACGTACCATTGTTGGCAAAGTAATGTCTCTGCTTTTTAATATGCTGTCTAGATTGGTCACAACTTTTCTTTTAAGGAGCAAGCGTCTTTTAATTAATGGCTGCAGTCACCATTAGCAGTGATTTTTGAGCCTCCCAAAATAAAGTCTGTTACTGTTTCCACTGTTTCCCCACTGCCACTGTTTTCACTGTCATGAAATGATGGGACCAGATGCCATGATGTGTGCTCTCTGAATGTTGAGTTTTAAGTCAACATTTTTACTCTCCTCTTTCATGAAGAGGCTCTTTAGTTCTTCTTCACTTTCTGCCGTAAGGGTGGTGTCATCTGCATATCTGAGGTTATTTATATGTCTACTGGCAATCCTGATTCCAGCTTGTGGTTCATCCAGCCTTGCATTTCTTATGATGTACTCTACATGTAAGTTAAATAAGCAGGGTGACAATATATGCCTTGACATACTCCTTTCCCTGTTTGGAACCAGTGTGTTGTTCCACGTTCAGTTCTAACTGTTGCTTCCTGACCTGCATACAGATTTTTCAAGAGGCAGGTCAAGTGGTCCGGTATTCCCATCTCTTTGAATTTTCCACAGTTTATTGTGATCACACACTCAAAGGCTTTGACGTATTCAATAAAACAGAAGTAGATGTTTTTCTGGAACTCTCTGGCTTCCTCAGTGATCCAACGCATGTTGGCAATTTGACATCTGGTTCCTCTGCCATTTTAAATCCAGCTTGAACATCTGGAAGTTCATGGTTTGTGTACTGTTGGAGCCTGGCTTGGAGAATTTTGAGCATTACTTTGCTAGTGTGTGAGATGACTGCAGTCTGCGGTAGTTTGAGCATTCTTTTGCATTGCCTTTCTTTGGGATTGGAATGAAAACTGATGTTTTCCAGTCCTATGGCCACTACTGAGTTTTCCAAATGTGCTGGCATATTGAGTACAGCCCTTCACAGCATCATCTTTTAGGATTTGACATAGCTCAACTGGAATTCCATCACCTCCATTAGCTTTATTCAGAGCTCCATCACCTCCATTAGCTTTATTCAGAGCTTAGGAACCTTCCTAAGGCCCATTTGACTTCATATCCCAGGATAACTGGCTCTAGGTGAGTGATCACACCATTGTGATTATCTGGGTTGTGAATATCTTTTTTGTATCGTTCTTCTGTTTTTTCTTGCCAACTCTTTTTAATATTGTCTGCTTCTACTAGGTCCATACCATTTCTGTCTTTTATTGTGCCCATCTTTGCATGAAATGTTCCCTTAGTGTCTCTAATTTTCTTCCTATTTTATTGTTTTCCTCTATTTTTTTTTTTTTGCATTGACCATTGACGAAGACTTTATCTCTTCTTGCTATTCTTTGGAACTTTGCATTCAAATGAATATATCTTTCCTTTCCTCCTTTACCTTTCACTTTTCTTTTCTCAGCTATATGTATGGACTCCTCAGACAACCATTTTGCCTTTTTTAATTTATTTTTCTTGAGGATGGTCTGGATCCCTCTCTCCTATACAATGTCATGAACCTCCGTCCATATTTCATGAGGCACTCTGTCTATCAGATCTAATTCCTTGAGTTTATTTGTAACTTCCACTGTATAAAGGATTTGATTTAGGTCATATCTGAATGTTCTTGTGTTTTTCCCCACTTTCTTCAATTTAAGTCTGAATTTGGCAATAAAGAGTTCATGATCTGAGCCACAATCTGTTCCCAGTCTTGTTTTTGCTGCTTTTATAGAGCTTCTCCATCTTTGGCTGCAAAGAATATAATCTGTCTGATTTCGGTATTGACCATCTGGTGATGGCCACATGTAGACTCTTCTCTTGTATTGTTAGAATAGGGTATTTACTATGACCAGTGCTCCTCTTAGCAAAACTCTATTAGCCTTTGCCCTGCTTCATTCTATACTCTAAGGCCAAATTTGCTTGTTACTCCAGATGTTTCTTGACTTCTTAATTTTGCATTCCAGTCCCCTTTAATGAAAAGGACATCTTTTTGGGTGTTCTGGAAGGTCTTATAGGTCTTCATAGAACTGTTCAACTTCAGCTTCTCCCACATTATTGGTCGGGGCATAGACTTGGATTACCCTGATATTGAATGGTTTGCCTTGGAGATAAACAGAGATCATTCTGTCATTTTTGAGATTGCATTTAAGTACTTCATTTGGACTCTTTTTTTGACTGTGATGGCTACTCCATTTCTTCTAAGGGATTATTGCCCACAGTGTTAGATGTAATGGTCATCTGAGTTAAATTCACCCATTCCAGTCCATTTTAGATCATAGATTCCTAGAATGTTGACATTCACTCTTGCCATCTCCTGTTTGACCACTTCCAATTTGTCTTGATTCATGGACCTAACATTCCAGGTTCCGATTCAATATTCTTCTTTACAGGATCGGACTTTGCTTCCATCACCAGTCATGTCGAAAACTGGGTGTTGTTTTTGCTTTGGTTCTGTCTGTTCATCTTTCTAGAGTTATTTCTCCACTGATCTCCAATAGCACATTGTGCACCTGCCGACCTGGGGATTTCATCTTTCAGTGTCCTATTTTTTTGCCTTTTCATAGGGTTCATGGGGTTCTCAAGGCAAGAATACTGAAGTGGTTTGCCACTCTCTTCTCCAGTAGATCATGTTTTGTCAGAACTATTCACAGTGACTCATTCATCTTTGGTGGCCCTACGTGGCATGGTTCATAGTTTATAAATATAAATATATATTTTAAAAATATAGTATTTACATATTTTTTGGCTGTGTTGGGTCTTTGTTGTGGTGCACAGGCTCAGTAGTTGCAACATGCAGTCTCAGTAGTTGTGGAGTTCAGGCTTAGTTGCCACAAGGTATGTGGCATCTTTGTTCCCTGACCAGGGGTCAAACCCGTATTCCCTGCATTGAAAGGCAGATTCCTAACCACAAAGGAAGTTCCTTAATACTATTTTAAGTGACGATTTTTAGTTTCATTGATCATTGTCTCTCATTTTTATGGATGTAATGTTGTCAAACTATTTGTACAGTACTACTCTTAAAATCAAAGGAGAGAATTGTACATATCTTCAGTGGATCAGAACTAGGGATGATCCATGAGAAGGTACTCCTGGAGCTATTGATTTTGCTTATAGAACACACTCCTGGTCTGCAGTTTCCTGCCCAGTCACCCCAAGCCAACTTCAGGACATATAGGTGTCTCTCTTTCCTACTTCTGTCTTCCTAGTATCAGATAATATCTCTGACATATAAAATTCTAGTACTGTTAGTCAAGGGAGAACTCTTTATAGGTAATGAACAGAGCTATTATGTATAAGGTAGTATGATCACTTATGCTTAAAAGATTCTTGCTGTTCTGTTATAAAGATCCATGAGTTAGAGTTATGAAGAAAGCTTGAGTCTTAGGTTGCAGGCAGTTTTGGGGTGGCCCTTCCCAGGCCACACAATGGAGGCATGAGACTTTAATTCTGGGAACTTGGCCTTCCATGTCATTGAAATATATATTGTTAAGATTATAGGTGAAACCAGTAGTATTTTGTGATCTTGATTTATAATAATTGAATATTGAAATGATAGTATATCAGTCTGCATTTGTATTATTTCCTGGGCTCTGCAAATGTGAAGTGCAGGCCTGCTAATGTGTTCTGATTCCTTTGCCTATAAGGATTTTCAGATTTCAATGAGTATGCTCTCTGCTGGCCTATATTTAACATATTTTCCTTCCCATGAGGCACCACTGTGTCATCCTGAACAGCAAAGACACTTGAACCAGACTACATGCATTCAAGTCCAGTTGTGGGAATTACGTAAATTCCCTCAACACTCTGTGTCTCATTTTTCCATCTATAAAAGATGATGATAATTGTACCTATTATACAGAGCCCTTTCAAAGTATAAATGAGATTATTACTCGCTTAGAATAGTACTTCAGACACGGTAAGTTCTATGTAAATTTTAGTTTTTCTCATTGAATGATTTATTCCTGAACTTTAATCTCTGATGTGTATGTTTGTGTGTTTTAATTATTTATTTTTATTTGGCTATTCAAGGCCTTAGGGGCACACAGGATCTTTAGTTGAGGCATATGGAGTCTAGTTCCCTGACCAGGGATTGAACCCAGGCCTCTTTCATTGGGAGTTGGAATCTTAGCCACTGGACCACGAGGTAAATCTCTCAACTCTGGTGTTTTTAAGTGAATTTTGGAAGGGCATGGTTAACTTTTTCACATTTGTAGTTCTTGTTGCTTGGAGTTTTATTTAACTGTATTCTTTTATTGAGAAAATAAATATATCATCTTAAAGGGAATAAGCATAAAGTCAAGACCTCTCTCTGTCTTGGAAGAATAAAATATCAAATAGAATTTATGAAACTATAGCAACTACAAAAGGATAGTAAATGAAAGGTGAAAGATTGTCTAGTGTAAGCTCTAAGAGATAGAAGAGTTAAGAGAAAAGCAAGAGTTTAGAGGATACATCTGTGTAAGGCATGTGGGTAGAGAAGAGGCAAAGAACAGCAAGAGATAAAGAAGAAAGGGAGAAAGAAAACAATTTCCTTTGTTCAGGCTTTTGAGTCACTACATGCAGTTTCAGTCACTGGAACCTCATTATTTCACGTTCTATTTAGTAATGTCCAATTTACTCTTTTTAAATCCAGGTGTCCTTTATCTTTTCATTGCTGTACTTTACTCATCTGTGCCTGCAAAGAAAATATAAACTTTCCAACTCTAGCCCATTTTTTTCACCCACTGAAATGTAGTATAAAACACGGAGTTTAGGTAGTTGACAAAATTTGTGAGACGTTCCCTCAGGCTCATTAAATTTTTAATAGTTGAAAAAGATTACCATAATTGCTCTTTCAAGTATGGTTCCACATAAATAGGAAACTTTAAATGGCAGCAATATCTTAACCTTGAATAAAGTGAAAGGGTCCTGTCTGACTCTTTGCGATCCCATGGACTGTAGCCTAGGCTACTAGACTACTTTGTCCATGGGATTTTCCAGGCAAGAGGACTGGAGTGGGTTGCCATTGCCTTCTCCAGAGGATTTTCCCGACCCAGGGATTGAACCCTGGTCTCCCACATTGCAGGCAGATGCTTTACTATCTGAACCACCAGAGAAGTCAGTGGCTTGAATAAAGAAATGTCTAATGTTGGTCTATTAATTTAATACTGGAAACTATCATGAATAGCATAAGACAAATTAAACCACATAAGCAACTTCCTACCGTGTTTCTGCTTAACACCAAACCATGGATATAGATTTGTTCTATAGATTTAATTCTACTTCTGAAGATGTGCTGAAGAAGACCCCAATTCTGGAGGAAATATTGTATTAATAGTGACAGATAAGTATAACTTCTGAACTTTTGTTGAACAATTTAGATTATCTCCCTCCCCCCACCCACAGACACACAAAATACCACAGCATTGATCTTTATCAAATAGAGACTATAGCTTAGGCTGTATCCTAGGGAAGAGTCTGCCTACAGATATTTTTCTGATATTTGGGGGCCATATTGACAGAATAAGTACTAATATTTTCTCAAACATTCTTTTATATAAAAATAGTGTTATTAATTATTAAACTAAATAGGCATGAAGAAGTAAAAGAAATTCCCAATAAGACTAAAGAGTAGAACTTAAAATATCACAAAAGTAGGGAAAATTCTGAGACCATCAAGTCAAATATAAAAAAATATGTTTTCATGCATTGCCATTTTGAATTTATTTATTATTTCTAAAATTCATTACTTCATATATTTGAGGTTTGTGTTTCATGGCCTTGGATCCCAAAGATTCATCACCTCATTTTACCTTAAAAATATAACATATACAATATGCTTCAAATATCTTCAAAGTTAATCTTTTTATTAGTTTCATTGAAAAACATGACCCATCTAAAGGACATAGGGATTTCCATATTTATGTTAGTTTAATGCAGAGTTTGTTTAACCTTCCCTGGGAAAGTCTTGGTTCAGTTTTGTTTTATTTTAGTCTTTATCAAGTTACTCTGGAATATATATAGTAGGAAAATGTAATCCAAGTGTGCATACAGTGATTAAATTATGCTTATGTATAACCAATTTAAATTGATAAATAGGTGCTTTCTGGAAATGGGTTATACACTTGGTAACCTTTAAATCTTTCCACCTATTAGCAGGCAATTTGCATGTCTCCTAAAGAAACCCCTCTTGAATTCTGTCTTCTCTTCCTGATGACTGAAATGTGAATGTAATGAGTAGAAAGAAAGTGTCTAAAATTAAATACCTACCAGGACATTTAGGCAACCCAAATAAGTTATTTATGCCAAGTGGGGATTACTTGAATCAAATAAAACATGCCCCCACTTAAGCGGGATGCAATATTCAGCTCCAGGTAAGTTTTGCCTTTTGAAAATGCAATCCAGAAAGTATCAAATATTTCAGACTTTTAAGGGAAACCACAAATCTTGAGTGACCTTCATGCTTCATTATAGTGCTTAATACTGCCAAAGGACTGCACTACTTTAGGTAAAACAGATGACACCACCCTTATGGCAGAAAGTGAAGAGGAACTAAAAAACCTCTTGATGAAAGTGAAAGTGGAAAGTTAAAAAGTTGGCTTAAAGCTCAACATTCAGAAAATGAAGATCATGGCATCTGGTCCCATCACTTCATGGGAAATAGATGGAGAAACAGTGTCAGACTTTTATTTTGGGGGGCTCCAAAATCACTGCAAATGGTGACTGCAGCCATGAAATTAAAAAATGCTTGCTCCTTGGAAGAAAAATTATGACCAACCTAGATAGCATATTCAAAAGCAGAGACATTACTTTGCCAACAAAGGTCCGTCTAGTCAAGGCTATGGTTTTTTCCCAGTGGTCGTGTATGGATGCGAGAGCTGGACTGTGAAGAAAGCTGAGTGCTGAAGAACTGATGCTTTTGAACTATGGTGTTGTAGAAGACTCCTGAGAGAGTCCCTCGGACTGCAAGGAGATCCAACCAGTCCATTCTAAAAGAGATCAGCCCTGGGTGTTCTTTGGAAGGAATGATGCTAAAGTTGAAACTCCAATACTTTGGCCACCTCATGCGAAGAGTTGACTCATTGGAAAAGACTCTGACTGGGGGCAGGAGGAGAAGGAGACAACAGAGGATGAGATGGCTGGATGGCATCACTGACTCGATGGACGTGAGTCTGAGTGAACTCCAGGGTATGGTGATGGACAGGGAGGCCTGGCATGCGCGATTCATGGGGTCGCAAAGAGTTGGACACGACTGAATGGCTGAACTGAACTGATGGTGTTTGTGGAACTCCTTTCTCTCTGTAATGGCCTTTTTAATGAGTTTAAATGCTCTGGAGTCCACCCAAATGAATAAGACCCAAAAATATGCATGTCCCGAGATAGTACAGAACTCTCTTACCTATTCTGTTTAGTCCCTTTGGAGACTTTCTAACTGGCAGTTTCACAAATAGCATCTTCATATTGCATAACATCATATTGCTTAAGTTCTTTGCCAAAACTGAGGCCAACATTAAGACACAAGCTATATTCAATGTGCATATTTTATTCTGATGTTCTCCAAATATGTCCAATCATGAGAGTCACCTGTGTGGCTTATTAAAAAATCTTTATTCAAAGGGCCCCTTAGATTGATTCAACTGGTCTAGAATAAGGTTGGGAAACTATAGCTTTCCAACTAAATCCAGAACACACCCTGTTTTTGCAGATAAAGTTTTACTGAAACACAGCCACATCCATCTTCCCTGTAGTCTATGGTTGCTTTCTGTTACAGTGGCAGCATGAAGAATTTGCCAAAGAAATCATGTGGCCCACAGTGTAGAAGACTTTCATTATCTGGCACTTTACAGAAAATGTTTGCTGACCTGTGGTCAGCAAGATCTAGAATCTGAATATCTTTAGAAGGCTTCCTTTAAATGACTAATGAAACTAGTTTGATTCTTTCCATTATTTTGTATGCCAACTCATTTATCACAGTGCTTTGCCAACAGTAGGTTGATGTTGAATAATATGAAATAGATTGAATTTCTAACATTCATCTAATCAGGGACCCTTTCATACATCTACTTATATCATTCCCATAAAATACAAAATTTTGTTATTTAGTTATATAGCTTTTATTTATTTTCTATTTGCACCAAATTTTTATTGAATGAGAAACAATGGTAGAACATGGACAATTGCCCTATATAAATAAGTACATGAAGGTGCAATAACAAAGTTTTATACATAGCTCCAAGTGCCATAGACTTTAATGTAACATCTTTTTATTGTTGTTGTCATATAAGAAAATAAATGATTGTAGGGAAAAGATAGATAAATAAACATATTCAAATTCCAAAAGAAGATATTTCTAATACTTATAAAGACATGTATGAGAGAAAGACAATCCTTGTTCTCAAGTTATCATTCTCTTTTCCTAAGGATCATAATTTGTTAAATTGTCTTTATATTCTAGTTCTTTGAATATCAATTTACTTCAAAATATTCCAGAATGTATGATGTTTAATTATGCGTGTGCTTTTCAAGTTAAACTATAATCCAGATGCTGATGGCAGTCTAAGCAAGGATGAATAATCAGTGGGGGGCTGCTGGCATTATATTTAAAAGTGCACATTCCATGGATAGTCACTATAAGAGGCTCTGTAACTGGTAACTCTATCAACATTTATTTACTAGTCAAAACATGTCAAAAATGTTTTTATAGAAGGAAATAGCAGCCTTTATTATGATGACTATTATAAATATTATTGGAACATTCTGTGCATGCTATGTCTCTTCAGACAAGTCAGACTCTTTGTGACCTTATGGACCATAGCCTGCCAGCCCCTCTATCCATGGAATTTGTCAGGCAAGAATACTGGAGTGGGTTGCCAAGCCCTCCTCCAGGGGATCTTCCCAACCCAGGGATCAAACGGATGTCTCTTAAATCTCCTGCATTGGCAGCAGTTTCTTTAGCACTAGCATCACCTGGAAAGTCCCTTGGAACATTGAAATTATTTAAAGATATAGATTAGCTAATCTATTTTAAATATTCTCCACCCATGTCACCCCTAAGGATAAGTCCCCAAGCTAAACTTCTGACAGTTCCATAACCACTAAGACCTTGGAGCTTTTGGTTGCCTGATACTGGCTATAGTGGTTACACAATCCAGCGTCTGGTCTATTGTCTACTGTGGCCTTGAGTCATGGAAGTGACTCAAGCCTATAGACTAGGTAGTGTAATGTTTTTATTTTCATGCTAATAAATGTTCAGTGAATATCCCAATCATGACAAAATTTGTTCTGAGCCCAGCATTTATTAAAAATTTATAGAAAAGCTATGGACCTAGCAGTAAACTCTAATCAATCAAACACTGTTTTCAGTGTTTACAATTACCTACCCCCAAAACTCAGTTCCACATAACAAAAATGATTTACATTACTTCAAAATTATATATACCATCAATGCAACACATATTTCATATGATACTCCAAAGCCTAAACAATTTGCACTTATTTCTGAGGTCTTAGAAATTAAGAGTAATAGGAAATTTAGCCCAAATTATGTCACTCTATCCACTTATTGCTTTTCTTAATGTTTGATGATTTTTCACATTTTTAAAACCATTTCAGAAAAGGTAATCTATAAATAGGACTAATAATAATAATGTGAAAATCTAATTCTTATCAGCATCTTCATTAGGGTAATATTACTGAATTTTCTGGATTCTTGAAAATTACTGTTGATACCCACAAGTTTGGTCCTACGTACTTGCAGAAAATAAGTTAGTTGAAACCAAAAATTAACTTTCTTGTAACAACATAGTATTCCAAACTATAAAATTTAACAAATTTAAAATAAATATACTGCTGCTGCTGCTGCTAAGTTACTTCAGTATGTCCGACTCTGTGCAGCCCCATAGAGGGCAGCCCATCAGGCTCCTCCATCCATGGGATTTTCCAGGCAAGAATACTAGAGTGGGTTGTCATTTCCTTCTCCAATGGATGAAAGTGAAAAGTGAAAGTGAAGTCGGCTCAGTCGTGTCTGACTCTTCTCGACCCCATGGACTGCAGCCCACCAGGCTCCTCCATCCGTGGGATTTTCCAGGAAAAAGTACTGGAGTGGGGTGCCATTGCCTTCTCCTAAAATAAATATAATTCCATGTAATTTATTTATGTATTTATATAATTGTAGTTGGGGCTGCCCTGGTGGTTCAGTGGTAAACAACCTACCTGCCAATGCAGGTTACATGGGTTCAGTCCCTGGGTCAGGAAGATACCCAGGAGAAAAAAATGACAATCCTCTCTAATATTCTTGCCTGGGAGATCCCATTGACAAAAGAGTTTGGCATGCTGCAGTCCAGGGGTTTGCAAAAGAGTTCGACACCACTTAGCAAATAAACAACATGGCCGAAGTTGATGTACATTATTATATTAAAGTATACAGATAAATCTGTATGCAGGTCCAGAAGCAACAGTTAGAACTGGACATGGAACAATAGACTGGTTCCAAATAAGGAAAGGAGCACATAAAGGCTGTATATTGTCATGCTGCTTATTTAACTTATATGCAGAGTAAATCACATGAAATGCTGGGCTGGATGAAGCACAAGCTGGAATCAAAATTGCCAGGAGAAATATCAATAACCTCAGATATGCAGATGACATCACCCTTATGGCAGAAAGTGAAGAGGAACTAAAAAGCCTCTTGATGAAAGTGAAAGAGAAGAGTGTAGAAGTTGGCTTAAAGTTCAACATTCAGAAAATGAAGATCATGGAAGCTGGTCCCATCACTTCATGAAATAGATGGGGAAACAGTGTAAACAATGTCAGACTATTTTTTAGGGCTTCCAAATCACTGCAAAGGTGACTGCAGGCATGAAATTAAAAAATGCTTGCTCTTTGGAAGAAAAGTTATGACCAACCTAGACAGCTGATTAAAAAGCAGAGACATTACTTTGCCAACAAAGGTCCATCTAGTCAAAGCTATGGTTTTCTAGTAGTCATGTATGGGTGTGAGAGTTGGACTGTGAAGAAGGCAGAGCACAGAAGAATTGATGCTTTTGAACTGTGGTATTGGAAAAGACTCTTAAGAGTCCCTTGGACAGCAAGGAGATCCAACCAGTCCATTCTAAAGGAAATCAGTCCTGAATATTTGTTGAAAGGACTGATCCTGAAGCTGAAACTCCAATACTTTGACCACTGGATGCGAAGAGCTGACTCATTCGAAAAGACCCTGATGCTGGGAAAGATTAAGGGCAGGAGAAGAAGGGGATGACAGAGGATGTGATGGCTGGATGGCATCACCGACTCAATGGACGTAAGTTTGGGTAAACTCTGGGAGTAGGTGATGGACAGGGAGGCCTGGCGTGCTGCAATCCATGGGACCACAAAGAGTCGGACATGACTGAGTGAAATGAACTGATACAGTATTGTTTCACAGTTTTTAAAGGTTATGTTTTAATTACTCGATTACTCAAAACTAAAATTTTACATTTGTGTTAATTAAAGTACTTGTAATTTAGCTTTGAAAGATAGATGGAAATGACAGGCATTTGAAACTATACCAGTAATGAGACTAGTATATTTTTTCTACATTTCATCTACAAGGCCCTTCTCAAACTTGTTTTTTACTCTTTAACCAAAGAAAGTTAAGAAATAAAAAGGATAAAGACAGAATTTAAATATAGTTTTAATATATGTCTATTTTATTTTCAGATAAATTGTTATTGTT
>SJYC01083996.1:0-18139 GCA_006408675.1 Madoqua kirkii | reverse complement strand
TATTTATGCCTTCTTTGAAATATGTTGGTCCTTATTTAATCCTTTAAAACGATATAACTAGTAACAGAGAAAGGCTAAGGAAAAATTTCAGATTGACTCAAAACTATCAAAATTATTTGTATTTATTTGCTAGCTAACTCTGTTTCCTTTGAAATCCTGACATTGACTTTACAATTTTAAATCGTATAGTTATTTTATCAAATGCTTTATAGAAATCAAATTCAATTATGTCAGTAGCATGGCCCTCATCTTGGAACTTAGTAACTCATGGGGCGGAAAAAAAATAATTCAAACAGGGAAGAAAAAGAAAGAATTTGGCAAAATTTGTCTTGAATTATTTTTGCCTTGAAACATTACTTCAGTTGCCTATAAACAGACATTTTGAATACTGTTGAAAATTATTATTATTAATCTATAGAGTCTGAAATCACTTTTTCAAAATTTGAAAATATCTGCTACTAGTTTTGATCCATTTCTAGTCCCCTAATTTCTATCAATAAAAATAAAACTCTGAGATCATTTGGGGACATATTCCATTAGGACCTCAGTACCAAGCTTCTTCCACATGCTGGAAAATCTTGAATTTCATTACCAGTTCTGCCCCTACTGGCATCTACTTTTATTTGCTCATTCTTCCAATCTCAGTAAAATGCCATTTCCTATTAGACGTTTTAGTTGACTCTGTACCTCCTTTGTATCACATTTTTCCTCTGCGTATTTTAACTGAATAATTGTATAGATTCTAATTTCTCTACGAAATTTTGTTTGTATCTCTTATTAACATTTTTATATTGAACATTGAAACAACCATTTAAATAATTTAAATTTATTTAAAGTTCTTTTTAACAATTCCAGTAGTTCCATTTATCAGTCTGTTTTTATTATCTATTTTTCTCTTGATTATTGGTCTTGCAGTCTTTTTCTCAGTATACCTAATGACTTTCTTATGGTATTCCTAAAAAAATATATGTCAGTCAGCAATTGTGCTGAGTCAAGCCTGGGTTGCAAATCTGGTAAGGTTAGGTCAATCTTTCATTTCAACCTTTCATTTCTGTCACTTTGAGACTTCTAACAAAAAAGAGAA
This sequence comes from Madoqua kirkii, assembly GCA_006408675.1. Classification (NCBI taxonomy): domain Eukaryota; kingdom Metazoa; phylum Chordata; class Mammalia; order Artiodactyla; family Bovidae; genus Madoqua; species Madoqua kirkii. Next base: position 17,055 of record SJYC01083996.1, on the reverse strand, counting down.
ATCCTGAAATATTTATTGAACTGGTACATCTTGAATTTCTAACATCTGCCCTCTCTTAAGACTGTCAAATAGTCCTTAGATTCTTTCTTCCAGATTTTTTAAATGGGTTTGGTGTGGTATAAGTTAAACTACCCTATCCAAATCAAAAGCAAACATTCATGGACTAAAGGATTTTTTTAATGTATTTCTTCCTAAACTGTTTACATTCTCTGTGTGTGTGCATGTGCCTCTCCCTCTCATCCCTATCTCAGTGTAGATCTATAGATCTAGATCCACATACACACCATACAGCACTCAATGGAATACGATTTTGAGATGCATCTAATTTAAAGTTGCATAGTAGTCATTGATTTTTCTGTTAATAATGTTTTCTACTCGTTTGAAACTCAGAAATCAACTAATTAAGCCCACAGAATGACAATACTTTGATGGGATATCTGAAATTACTTTTCATAAATTAGCTCCAGTCATGCTTAAATTGTATGATGCCTTGTCATCTCTCACCATACTCTTTCACTTATTTGATTTTAGAGCATTATGCTTTTGTTTTTTTACTCATAATATTGAATTACTTCTTTCAAATCCTTATCAGGAGCAGTTTTTATAAATTCTTCCTGGTAACTTTTTAATGATATATTTATTTTGGTTTGGCTTGAAGATCTGGGCAACAAACTGCTAGTCTATTCATTAATGATAGCACTTAGAAAGTAGCTGATACTAACTCCACTCACAGTATCAACAAAACCTAACTGGATTCTTGTTAAGAATATTTTTGCAAAGAATTTCCTAGATGAGTGAAAAACGAAAGTGAAGTATATTTAACATTTTACAGTTGATATTGAACAACTTTTACTTTTAATAAGAACAATGCTTTTATTTTTATTATATAGTTCACAAAAGTATCTCAAATTATATGAGTAGATCAGACCAGATAGGGAGGAAGGACCTTCCATGGAAGGCTATTGAAATATTTTGAAACAGGTTGAAGTTTGCAATGTCCTTTCCATCAGATTCATTTTTATGGAGGAAGTGTTGTTGATTTACAAGGTTGTAGTTATTTCTGTTGTACAGCAAAGTGACTCAGTTATGTATACACTTATATCCACTCTTTTAAGATTCGATTCTCATATAAATCATTCCAGACTACTGGAAGGAAGTTCCTGTGCTATTCAGTAGGTTCTTGTTAATTATCTATTCTATATAGAATAGGAGTATATGTCAATCCAAATTCTTCAATTTATCCCTCCCCACAGTCCCCTCTAGAAGCCATGTTTGTTTTCTATATCTTTGATTCAACTTCTGTTTTGTAAATAGATTCATTTGTAACATATCTTTAGATTCCACAAAGAAGCAATATTCACAATCAAAGTGGCCAACAGGGATTAATCTTCAAGATATATAAACAAAACTTACATTGCATTTCAATTAAAAACAAACAGCCCAATCAAAAAAAGTTGGACAGAAGACCTAAATAGACATTTATCCAAATAATACATACAGATGAAAAGATGCTCAGTATCACTAATTAACAGAGAAATGCAAAACAAAACTACAGGGAGATATTACCTCACACCAGTCAGGATGGTCAGCATCGAAAACATACAAACAATAAATTTTGGAAAGGATGTGGATAAAAAGGAACTCTTCTACACTTGGTGGGAATATAAATTGGTATAGCCACTATGGAGAAACATGCACCTCAGTGTTCATATCAATATTCATACATTAGCCAGGACAAGGAAGCAATCTAGGTGTCCATCAAGGCAGAGTGGACAAAGATATGATACATGCATACACTGGAATGTTAGTTATTTTAAAAAGTCAATGGCATTTGCAGTGACATGAATGGACTTAGGGATTGTTATACTGAGTGAAGTTAGGGACAGAGAAAGACAAATATTATATAGTATTATTTATATGTAGAATCTAAAAAGAAATTGTTACAAATCAGCAACTTTTAAACATAGGTTTTAATTGTGAAGCTCCACCTATACCCAGACTTTGTTTTTCATGTATATTATATATATTGGAAAATATTTTGGAGACTTGTTGACTCCATAGCCTAAAAACATTAAAAAAAATTAAGAAAAGTTAGTTATGTCAAGTTCAAGTTCAGTCGCTGAGTCATGTCGGTTTCTTTGCAACCCCATGGACTGCAGCACTCCAGGCTTTCCTGTCCATCACCAACTCCTGGAACTTGCTCAAACTCATGTCCATTGAGTTGGTGATGCCATCCAACCATCTCATCCTCTGTTGTCCTCTTATCCTCCTGCCTTCAATCTTTCCCATCATCAGGGACTTTTCCAATGAGTCAGTTATTTGCATCAGGTGGCCAAAGTATTGGAGTTTCAGCTTCAGCATCAGTCCTATGTATATTGCTGTTGTCATTTAGTCGCTAAGTTATGTCAGCTTCTTCTGCAACCCCATGGGCTATAGCCTTCCAGGCTCCTCTGTCCATGGAATTACCCTGGCAAGAATACTGGAGTGGGTTGTCATTTCCTTCTCCAGGGGATCTTTCTAACCCAGAGATAGAACCCATGTATTCTGCACTGGCAGGTGGATTATTTACCACTGAGCCACCAGGGAACTCATAACTTACAAAATGTGTGTTAATTGACTGTTATCTGGAAGGCTTTCGGTCAACAGTAGGCTATTAGTGGTTAACTTTGAAAAGTGAAAGTGAAGTCACTCAGTCAAGTCCAACTTTTTACAACCCCATGGACTATACAGCCCATGGAATTTTCCAGGACAGAGTAATGGAGTGGGTAGCCTTTCTCTTCTCCAGGGGATGTTCCCAATTCATGGATTGAACTCAGATCTCCCACATTGCGGGCAGATTCTTTATCAGCTGAGCCACAAGGGAAGCCGAAGGATACTGGAGTGGGTAGGCTATCCATTCTTCAGCGGATCTTCCAAACACAGGAATTGAACCAGGGTCTACTGCATTGCAGGCAGATTCTTTACCAACTGAGCTATCAGGCAAGTCAGTTAGGGAAGGTCACAATTATACAAGGCCTAACTGGAGATGGAACAACAGATGGTTCCAAATAGGAAAAGGAGTACGTCAAGGCTGTATATTGTCACCCTGCTTATTTCACTTCTATGCAGAGTACATCATGAGAAACACTGGGCTGGAGGAAGCACAAGCTGGAATCAACATTGCCAGGAGGAATATCAATAACCTCAGATATGCAGATGACACCGTCCTTATGGTAGAAAGTGAAGAGGAACTAAAGGCCCTCGCTGAAAGTGAAAGAGGAGAGTAAAAAAGTTGGCTTAAAGCTCAACATTCAGAAAATGAAGATGATGGCATCCGGTCCCATCACTTCATGAGAAATAGATGGTGAAACAGTGGATACGGTGTCAGACTATTTTTGGGGGCTCCAAAACCACTGCAGATGGTAATTGTAGCCATGAAATTAAAAGACACTTACTCCTTGGAAGGAAAGTTATGACCCACCTAGATAGCGTACTCAAAAGCAGAGACATTATTTTGCCAACAAAGGTCCGTCTAGTCGAGGCTATGGTTTTTCCAGTAGTCATGAATGGATGTGAGAGTTGGACTGTGAAGACAGCTGAACACTGAAAAATTGATGCTTTTGAACTGTGGTATTGGGGAAGACTCTTGAGAGTCCCTTAGACTGCAAGGAGATCCAACCAGTCCATTCTGAAGGAGATCAGTCCTGGGTGTTCTTTGGAAGGAATGATGCTAAAGCTGAAACTCCAATACTTTGGCCACCTCATGTGAAGAGTTGACTCATTGTAAAAGACTCTGATGCTGGGAGGGATTGGCGGTAGGAGGAGAAGGGGATGACAGAGGATAAGATGGCTGGATGGCATCATGGACTCGATGGATGTGAATCTGAGTGAACTCCGGGAGATGGGCATGAACAGGGAGGCCTGGCATGCTGCGATTCATAGGATCACAATGAGTTGCCCACGACTGAGCAACTGAACTGCACTGAACTGAAAGGTCAATTGTACCCATCTCTTTCTAACTTTGTTTTTGTTTCATAGGCACAAAATAACTAGTATCCTTGACATTTTTTCCCCAAAATCCACAACTCACGATTTCACTTTATTATTTAAAATTTCTGCTTAAATCCCAGCCATCATAACTATAATACAACACAGACCTTTTTTTTTTAATTTTAAATGGGAAATAGATACTTTTAAAGGACATTTCCATTAAGTAGGGCACATTCATGGCTGAAATTAAAAATTTCATGAAATTGAATTTCATGAAATTAAATTAATCTGTGAAATAAGACACTCCTTGGAAGAAAAGCTATGACCAATCTAGACATCATATGAAAAAGCAGATAAATTATTCTGCCAACAGAGGTCCATCTAGATAAAGCTATTTTTTATACTAGTTATGTGTGGATGTTCCTATTTCAGTATCCTATCATTTTGCCTTTTCATACTGTTCATGGAGTCCGCAAGGCAAGAATACTAAAGTGGTTTACCACTTCCTTCTCCAATGGACCACATTCTGTAAGACCTCTCCACCATGACCAGCCTGTCTTGGGTTGTCCCACGGGCATGGCTTAGTTTCATTGAGTTATACAAGACTGTGATCCTAGTGTGATTAGACTGACTAGTTTTCTGTAAGTGTGGTTTCAGTGTGTCTGCCCTCTAATGCCCTCTTGCAACACCTATTATCTTACTTGGGTTTCTCTTACTTTGGACAAGGGTTATCTCTTCACGGCTGCTCCAGCAAAGCACAGCCACTGCTCCTTACCTTAGATGAGGGGTATCTCCTCACCGCCACCCTTCCTGACCTTCAATGTGGGATGGCTCTTCTAGGCCCTCCTGTGCCTGTGCAGCCACCACTCCTTGGACGTGGAGTTGCTCCTCCTGGCCGCTACCCCTGACCTCAGACATGGGGTAGCTCCTCCTGGCCACCATTCCTGGCCTCGGACACGGGATAGCTCCTCTTGGCTGCCACCCCTGACCTCAGACAAGGGGTAGTGCCTCTCGGGCATTCCTGCGCCATCGCAGCCTGGCACTCTAGGCTGCTGCCCCTGAACTTGGATGTACGGAAGCTCTTCTCGGCTGTGCTTAGTGCGCAGGCCCCAGCCGCCTATAGGATACTGAGAGAGGAACTCCCCAGGTCAGTAGGTGCCCAATATGCTACTGGAGATCAGTGGAAAAATAACTCCAAAGAGAATGAAGGGATGGAGCCAAAGCAAAAACAATTCCCAGCTGTGGATGTGACTGGTGACAGAAGCAAGGTCCGATTCTGTAAAGAACAATATTGCATAGGAACCTGGAATGTCAGGTCCATGAATCAAGGCAAATTGGAAGTGGTCAAACAAGAGATGACAAGAGTGAGCGTCGTCGCTTCAGTCGTGTCCGACTCTGTGCAACCCCATAGACAGCAGCCCACCAGGCTCCCCCGTCCCTGGGATTCTCAAGGCAAGAACACTGGCATGGGCTGCCATTTCCTTCTCCACTGCTATGGACTGGAATGGGTGAATTTAACTCAGATGACCATTATATCTACTACTGCGGGCAGGAATCCCTCATAAGAAATGGGATAGCCATCATGGTCAACAAAAGAGTCTGAAATGCAGCACTTGGATTCAGTCTCAAAAATGGCAGAATGATCTTTGTTCATCTCCAAGGCAAACCATTCAATATCATGGTAATCCAAGTATATGCCCCAACCAGTAACACTGAAGAGGCTGAAGTTGAATGTTTCTATAAAGACCTACAAGACCTTTTAGAACTAACACCTGAAAAAGATATCCTTTTCATTATATGGGACTGGAATGCAAAAGTAGGAAGTCAAGAAACACCTGGAGTAACAGGCAAATTTGGCCTTGGAATGCAGAATGAAGCAGGGCAAAGACTAACAGAGTTTTGCCAAGAAAATGCACTGGTCATAGCAAACACTCTCTTCCAACAACACAAGAGGAGACTCTACACATGGACATCACCAGATGATCAACAGTGAAATCAGATTAATTATATTCTTTGCAGCCAAAGATGGAGAAGCTCTATGCAGTCAACAAAAACAAGACCAGAAGCTGACTCTGTTTCAAATCATGAACTCATTACTACCAAATTCAGATGTAAATTGAAGAAGTAGGGAAAACTGCTAGACCATTCAGGTATGACCTAAATCAAATCCCTTATGATTATACAGTGGAAGTGAGAAATAGATTTAAGGGCCTAGATCTGATAGATAGAGTGCCTGATAAACTATGGAATGAGGTTCCTGACATTGTACAGGAGACAGGGATCAAGACCATCCCCATGGAAAAGAAATGCAAAAAAGCAAAATGGCTGTCTGGGGAGGCCTTACAAATAGCTGTGAAAAGAAAAGAAGTGAATAGCAAAGGAGAAAAGGAAAGATATAAGCATCTGAATGCAGAGTCTCAAAGAATAGCAAGAAGAGATAAGAAAGCCTTCTTCAGTGATCAGTGCAAAGAAATAGATGAAAAGAACAGAATGGGAAAGACTAGAGATCTCTTCAAGAAAAGTAGAGATACCAAGGGAACATTTCATGTAAACTGAGCTTGATAAAGTACAGAAATGGTATGGACCTAACAGAAGCAGAAGCTATTAAGAAGACAAGAATACACAGAAGAAATGTACAAAAAAAGATATTCATGACCCAGATAATCATAATGGCGTTATCACTAATCTAGAGCCAGACATTCTGGAATGTGAAGTCAAGTGGGCCTTAGAAACCATCAGTACGAACAAAGTTAGTGGAGGTGATGGAATTCCAGTGGAGCTACATCAAACTCTGAAAGATGATGCTGTGAAAGTGCTACACTCAATACGCCAGCAAATTTGGAAAACTCAGCAGAGGCTACAGGAGTAGAAAAGGTCAGTTTTCCTTCCAAACCCAAAGAAAGGCAATGCAAAGAATGCTCAAACTACCGCACAATTGCACTCATCTCACACGCTAGTAAAGTAATGCTCAAAGTTCTCCAAGCCAGGCTTCAGCAATACGTGAACCGTGAAATCCCAGATGTTCAAGCTGGTTTTAGAAAAGGCAGAGGAACCAGAGAACAAATTGCCAACATCCGCTGTACCATGGAAAAAGCAAGAGTTCCAGAAAAACATCTATTTCTGCTTATTGACTATGCCAAAGCCTTTGACTGTGTGAATCACAATAAACTGTGGAAAATTATGAGAGATGGGAATGCCAGACCTCCTGACCTGCCTCTTGAGAAATCTGTATGCAGGTTAGGAAGCAACAGTTAGAACTGGACATGGAACAACAGACTGGTTCCAAATAGGAAAAGGATTACGTCAAGGCTGTATATTTAACTTATATGCAGAGTACATCATGAGAAACGCTGGACTGGAAGAAGCACAGCTGGAATCAAGATTGCCAGGAGAAATATCAATAACCTCAGGTATGCAGATGATACCACCCTTATGGCAGAAGGTGAAGAGGAACTAAAAAGCCTCTTGATGAAAGTAAAAGAGCAAAGTGAACAAGTTGGCTTAAAGCTCAACATTCAGAAAACGAAGATCATGGCATCTGGTCCCATCACTTGATGGGAAATAGATGGGGAAACAGTGTCAGACTTTATTTTGGGGAGCTCCAAAATCACCACAGATGGTGACTGCAGCCATGAAATTAAAAAATGCTTATTCCATGGAAGAAAAGTTATGATCAACCTAGATAGCATATTCAAAAACAGAGACATTACTTTGCTGACTAAGGTCCGTCTAGTCAAGGCTATGGTTTTTCTGGTAGTCATGTATGGTTGTGAGAGTTGGACTGTGAAGAAGGCTGAGCATTGAAGAACTGATGCTTTTGAACTGTGGTGTTGGAGAAGACTCTTGAGAGTCCCTTGGACTGCAAGGAGCTCCAACCAGTCCATTCTGAAGGAGATCAACCCTGGGATTTCTTTGGAAGGAATGATGCTAACGCTGAAACTCCAGTACTTTGGCCACCTCATGCGAAGAGTTGACTCAATGGAAAAGACTTTGATGCTGGGAAGGATTGGCGGCAGGAGCAGAAGGGGATGACCGAGGATGAGATGGCTGGATGGCATCACTGACTTGATGGACATGAATCTGAATGAACTCCAGGAGTTGCTGATGGACAGAGAGGCCTGACATGCTGTGAAAAGTGTCGGACACGACTGAGTGACTCAACTGAATTGATGTATGGATGTAAGAGTTGTACTATATAAAAAGCTGAGTGCCAAGGAATTGGTGCTTTTAAGCTGTGGTGTTGGAGAAGACTCTTGAGAGTTTCATGTACTGCAAGAAGATCCAACCAATCCATCCTAAAGGAAATCAGTCCTGAATATTCACTGAAAGGACTGATGCTGGAGTGGAAACTCCAATACGTTGCCACCTGATGTGAAGAACTGACTCATTTGAAAAGACCCTAATTTTGGGAAAGATTTAATGTGGGAGGAGAACAGGACAACAGAGGATGAGATGGCTGGGTGTCATCACTGACTCGATGGACATGAATTTGAGTAACCACCGGGAGTTGGTGATGGACAGGGAAGCCTGGTGTGCTGCAGTCCATCGGGTCACAAAGAGTCGAGCATGACTGAGCAACTGAATTGAACTGAACTGAGGGCACATTAGCTTTATTTTGCATATTCTCGAATTTGTATGTTTAAATTACTGTGAATTGTATGTTAGTTTAGTCAATCAAGTGTCAGCTGGAAATCACTGATACTGTGTCAAAGAAGAGCATATGACAGAGTAAGCAACTGGGAGTATCTGCCATAATTATACATTTGAAGACGATCTCAGTTTCTTGAATTATTCATTTCAATGCTAATTTTAGTTTTATTTTTTCTGATATCCAGTCTTTATATAATGACTTTTAAAAATACATTGCATTTTGTAGCTTCTTAAATAAAGAAAATTGATGGTTTCAGTAGTCAAATACTATGTGTTCCACTTTATGGTAGTATTTTGTAGTAAATTGCAACATTAGTTCATTTTACTAGATAGAATTCTACTATCCTTAAAATAGCCTTACCTCACTTCATAGTACATAACTTGAATTAAGAATCACCTCTTCCCATATTGTCCGCTTTTCGACCATTAGGAAACTGTATGATGAATGACATATCAATTTGTCAAGTGTGCTCTTAAAAAGAAGATGAATAGAACTAATTCAAATATATTCTTTTTAGTGTCTAAGTAATACTCCACAGTACTGTAAAGTAAAAAAAAAAAAAAAAGATGAATAAGTTTTAGTGACTAACCATTATAAGTTGTTGTCCATTTAGCTACAATGAAATGTGTTAGCAAGCTCTAGTAGAAAATTTGATCTAAGTTTCTTTAACATTACTTCAGAAACTTGTTTAGTTGCTAAGACATGTCCAACGTTTTTGTGACCCATGAACTGCAGCCCACCAGTCTCCTTTGTCTATGGATTCCCCAGGCAAGAATACTAGATCCTTCTCCAGGGATCCTTCTCCAGGGATCTTCTCAACACAGGATCAGACCCAAGTCTGCTGCATTGGCAGATGGATTCTTTACTGCTGAGCCACCAGGGAAGCCCTACTTCAGATACTATCACTTATTAAAATATGTTTTAGTAAAATAGCTCTGCCAAAGATAACTAACATGAATAGCAAAGGAGCTATTTACCTGTTTTTAATGTTTAGAATTATTTATTTTTAAAATGCCCTTTTGTTCTTTTTTAAAATATTTGTTTACTTGGCTGACTCAGGTCTTAGTTGCAGCATGAGGGATTCTTTGTTGCATCATGCAGGATCTTTCTTGGCAACAAAAGGACTTTCTAGTCGTGGCATATGACTCAGTAGTTGAGTGCACAGGCTTAGAGGTTCCATGGCATATTGGATTTTAGCTCTCCCACCAGGGGTTAAACCCATGTCCTCTGCATTGCACAGCAGATTCTTAACCACTGGACCAGGGAAGTCCCTAGAATTATTTATTGTCTGCTACTTTATTCTAAAGCATCCCATCAATTACCTTGAATGATTAACCAGGTGACTAATTGAAGAAAACCATGAGATATATATGTCCCTATTCTTCAGAATTTTACTCAGTGGTAGCCCTAGAAAGAACTTTTATAATATTAAGAGCTCTGCTTTATATATTGACAGAAAAGGGGATAACTTTAGTTCAGGAAAGGCTGCTGCTAAGTCACTTCAGTGGTGTCTGACTCTGTGCGACCCCATAGACAGCAGTCCACCAGACTCCCTCGTCCCTGGGATTCTCCAGGCAAGAACACTGGAATGGGTTGTCATTTCCTTCTCCAGTGCATGAAAGTGAAAAGTGAAAGTGAAGGCATGTTGCATTAAATGCACTCTAAACAAGATCAAAAGTGGGTTGCTATGTTGCCACGTTAGCAAATATTGATATAATGTTAATGATTTTTTATTCTTATGATTGTTATATAGTGACATAATGATTTAAAAGACATGCTTAGGAAAAAAATAACATTGTACAATGAAATTTCAAGTATTGACAATTCAATTGTAAACAAATGCATCTCTTTCCTCATCACTTAATAGACACAATACTAGTAAAATAAGTTGATAGTCTGACATTCCAGAGATAGCAGGGAAGACAAGTGGTTAAAATAAAAGTATGTTTTTTACATACAGTGTGTAGACTTTATGTATGTGTGTGTGTGACTTTTAATAGTCCTGCTGCTTCTAAATACTAATTTTCAAACAAATTTAAAAAGCAAAAATACTGTGAGAAAAAAGATAATATTTTTTTAGGTTTATAATAATTAATGATGTAGTAAAATTTTTCAGCTCAATATCATTTCTTCTTTCTCTGGTTTTGTAATAAAAAGCTCAAATAAAACTTGGGAATGCCAGTCTGAATTTATACATGTAAGAATTTATAGCTCTATTTTTCAGTTTTTTGACAGTGCTCTACTTAAGCAGACTTTCTAAGGAGTCTGAAGTAACAAATCACTTTACCTTTAGGTTTTGGATGAATTCTGTATTAAATTGGTCTGTGAAAATGTCAAAATCTGTCCCTATGATTAATGAAAATAAAGCATTTGAACCAGACATAATATTTTAAAATAAAATTTATTTCAGAGTATTTAAATACATCAATTACTTTTTCTGCAGTTTTTTATGTTACTTATCTTTCTATATCTATCAACATGTGTGAACATTCTTAGAACTGAATATACATATTTATAAGCATTTAAATATATGTAGCAGTCACAGTGGCAGCAAGAAATAGGTACCATACAAAAGGGGTAACTAAAAACATTTCAATAAGAGAATATTTACAAATGTGTTGCAGGAGACCTGGGTTCAATCCATGGGTTGGGATGATCCCCTGGAGAAGGGAAAGGCTACCCACTCCAGTATTCTGGCCTGGAGAATTCCATGCACTGTATAATCTGTGGAGTCTCAAAGAGTTGGACATGACTGACCAACTTTCACTTTCACTTTTAGGCAAGATGTAACTGAAAAGAGAACTTTCACTTTCACTTTTAGGCAACATGCAACTGAAAAGAGTCAGGCACCCTGATGTAGCAAAAAGATGTATCTATCATCACCTCTAGGTCCGAAGAAGTAAGATAAAAAATGTGTTGCAGGAGACCTGGGTTCAATCCGTGGGTTGGGATGATCCCCTGGAGAAGGGAAAGGCTACCCACTCCAGTATTCTGGCCTGGAGAATTCCATGCACTGTATAATCTGTGGAGTCTCAAAGAGTTGGACATGACTGACCAACTTTCACTTTCACTTTTAGGCAAGATGTAACTGAAAAGAGAACTTTCACTTTCACTTTTAGGCAACATGCAACTGAAAAGAGTCAGGCACCCTGATGTAGCAAAAAGATGTATCTATCATCACCTCTAGGTCCGAAGAAGTAAGATAAGTGATTATCAAACTCTTTTTAATCTTTCTCTCATTTTTGGCAATGGATTTGTTATTTTGTCAGTTCTGTAATACAGATTATATTAATTGACAACTACTAACACAAAATATATGTAAAATAAACCTATTGAAATTCAACATTGTTTATAGCTCTTTTAGTATACAGTTTGATGATATGGAGTCAACATATTTTGTTTGACTATTTACCACTAAATATGGTTATTCTATCAATTTGAATTATGGTTATGTCCAGTTGTTTTTGTTTATATTTCACTTTTGGTATTTTTACATCCTTCTTAGTGTGTGTGTGGGGGGGTGGTTTGAGTAGTGAAATATACTGTGGTTTTCAAAGTCAAAACTATTGCGAAGATTGTCTCAGAAAATTCTCATCGCCCATATCTTCTATCTCTTCCCATCGTGCATATATCCATAATTCTTCACTCACTTTATTCAGCCAAACTCCTCAATTTCTTATTTATATCCCTGAATTACCTTTTCCATGGAAATATGTGCCTACATGTATGCTTCTTGCTACTCATTTTCTCTTAGACAAAAGGTTTTGTGCTACACTATTTTGTACTTTTTTAAAACTTTTTTTTTTTTAGATTGAAGTTCAGTTGATTAACAATGGTATGTTAGTGTCAGGTGTACAGCCAAGTAATTCAGTTATACTTGAATCTATTCTTTTGTGCTCCTTTTTAAAAAACTTAATGCTACATTTTGAAAATCACTCCAGTTTATATCATTGTGTTATCATTACTCATGTTTGTTCATTTGCTTAAAGCTGCATAATATTTAAACTTCTCCCTTTTATTTTTAATAATTTTTCTATAGATTATTCTTTTCCATAGTGTAAATAATTATCTTTTGTGGATAGTGAACATTTTTCTCCCTATCAAATTATTTCCCTGACCTTGAGTATTATTTATAGCTTACAGTAAAATAGTATATAAAGTTGGTGAATGAGGGCACACTGGTCACGTTCAGAAGAATTTGTCACCATTTCATTAGCATTAAGTTTCAAACATGATGTTTTTGACCAGAGGGAGAGATGCCTAGGTGCCTACTGAAGGTCATTTTTGTTGTTCAGTCACTCAGTTGTGTCCTACTCTTTGTGACCCCATGGACTGTGTATGCCAGGTTTCCCTGTCCTCCACAGTCTTCCGGAGTTTGCTCAAAGTCATGTCCATTGAGTCAGTGATGCCATCCAACTATCTCATCCTTTGTCATCCCCTTCTCTGGCCGTCTATACTTTGCAGCATTAGGTTTTTTTCCAATGAGTCAGCTCTTCACATCAGGTGGCCACAGTATTGGAACTTCAACTTCAGCATTAACCCTCCAATGAGTATTCAAGGTTGATTTCCTTTATGATAGAAGATCATAATGGCAGAGAAAAATCATTCCAAGTTCTGGGCATCTGATGGCCCTTTTCCTTTCTTTGTAACACTCTATTCTGGTTTTCACCTCCGTGTTATAACAAAGCTGCTTCTGCTGAGATGTCCGATGAGTGTGTTTCATTCACACTGCTCTACCTCTAACAAGCAGTTAGTGCTTCCATGACCCTCCTCTCCTATGTCCTTCCTGTCTGTTCAATGGCCTTTATTGTCTCTTTTGTAGTCTTTTCTGTTAGGCCTGACTTCTAACTCTGACTACTCCTCATCAGTCAATCATGAGCACTCTTTTATTCTTGCTTTTTACCATCTCCTAGTGATATCATTAGCTCCAATGGTTTTATATACATTTTATTTTTGTATTTCTACCCAAATGCACAAATCAACTCTAAGGTTCATTTCTGACCTTTAAATTTCTATATTTGGTTTTCTATTTTAGAACTCAACTGAGATATTTCACCAACATAAACATCATTTATAAATTAAATTAATATTAGTTATAAATCTGATTCGCTAACCTACTCCTACTCTGCTCTATTTTTCATACCTGAATTTCCTCCACTATTTCTGTGTTAATAAATGATAAGTATATCTACCTCGTTAACCATGTATCTGGCTATATCTTTTCTCATCCTATATCCATGATCTGCTAATTCTAATATGAAATTTAATTGAATCTGTCAACATTTTATGCTTCCCACTTCTCCCATCTAAGCTGCTGTCATCTCTTTCCAAGTCTATAAAATTTCCTGACTTCTTCCACAGCCCCATTTTTATCACCCTCCAATTATTCTCCACCTAAATGATCTTTTAAAAAAATAATTAAACCATCAGTCTTCTCAAAACTATTTAACTTTTCCCTGTTTCAAATGAAAAAGTATCAAAAATAAACCTAAAGTCCAAAAGGCCTTAGGAACTTAGGACTTTGTGATGTGTGTATTTGCTCTAGAGCTATACCTCTAAATTTATCCACTAAGGCATTCCTCATTAAACCTTCGGTCTTTTCAAAATGTTTCCATCTTCTTCCTCCAATGAAGGGATGATTTATTATTTCCCTTCCTTACTGAAATAATATTCCTAGTTATTCTCTATATGCTAAATTCCTACTCTGCCAAGTCTATAAAATTTCCTGACTTCTTCCACAGCCCCATTTTTATCACCCTCCAATTATTCTCCACCTAAATGATCTTTTAAAAAAATAATTAAACCATCAGTCTTCTCAAAACTATTTAACTTTTCCCTGTTTCAAATGAAAAAGTATCAAAAATAAACCTAAAGTCCAAAAGGCCTTAGGAACTTAGGACTTTGTGATGTGTGTATTTGCTCTAGAGCTATACCTCTAAATTTATCCACTAAGGCATTCCTCATTAAACCTTCGGTCTTTTCAAAATGTTTCCATCTTCTTCCTCCAATGAAGGGATGATTTATTATTTCCCTTCCTTACTGAAATAATATTCCTAGTTATTCTCTATATGCTAAATTCCTACTCAAGCATCAATAACATTCTGAAAGATTTTTCCTTTTCTGATATATTAATTTAATCTGAACTTATTACACAGAGCACAGTAATTTTTAAGAAAAATAGAACCTAATATATATATGTTTTATGAACATGAAAATGTATAGATATATTCATATACATACATTTATTTTATTCTATTTAACAAATACAGAGCAAGATTATTTTAAGCATAAATTCCGTGTTGAGAATATCTGCTAATTTATTTAGTTTTTTGAGTATGAACATTCTTAGAAATAATAACTGACATTTTCTTTCTCTTTACTGCCATCTTCAAAATCTGTGGCTTTGAAAGAAACTATCAAGAGCAAATGGCAACTGCCTTGAAACCTCTCAAGGTTCTCTCACTACTTTCATGCCTACACTGTTCTACATGCAGAGAATAAGAATAGCAATACCAGCCACTTCTCTGTGGTCTATATTGTTAAATCCCTGTTTGTCACCTTTATCATCATTGGAATAAGATACTTTAGTAAATATCTAGGTTGCCTCACATGCACATGATAAGCATGTGTTTGGTTAAACTTATGTTAAAACTTTCAGATAACTGCACATATATATACACTTGTAAGCTAAAGCAGAGTTTGAATGTACATCATGCAAAACTTTTGGTGCAATATTGTAATCAGTATATTAATATGATTTGGGCTTCCCCATTGACTTAATGGTAAAAATCTGCCTGCCAAGTGGGAGATGTGGGTTCAACCCCTGGGTCAGCAAGATCCCCTGGAAAAGGAAATGGCAACACACTCTCCAGTATTGTTGCCTAGGAAATCCCATGGACAGGGGATCTTCTTGGGCTACAGTCCCTGGGTTCACAAAAGAGTCAGAGGTGACTCAGCGACTAAACAACAACAAATATTAATAGTGATACAATCACAATACAGAATAATCCCATCACCACAAGAAACCCCCCCCCACCCCTTATTCCTTATTTACATTCACATCCACCTCTTCCTCCAGCTTCCCAATGTTTTTAAAACAACTTACTGATACATGCTTTGGCAAAAATAAATGTCTTCATGTAGTCAATCCATTTGTATTGAGACTCTTGTGAAATGGAAGATCTTCTTACATGATGTGTTACATTTTTCAGTTTAATTTGTGAATGATTGCTTTAAATCAGCATTTTCTCTGTCACTCTTATTTTATATTTATGATCTCTTTCAATCCTTTTATAATATTCAGAAGATAAATATTATTATCTCCATTTTGCACATAAAATTCCTGATGATGCAGATTAATCTGTACAAGGCCTTGTAGCTGGAAACAGTATTAGGTCTGTATAGCTCCAGACCCCATGCTTTCTGCATAAAGTGGTTATCTACTTTATATAGCATCACAGAAAAAAGAAAATGATCAGGAACAGCTACTTGAAATTTTAAAGTTTTAGAATGTTATCTGTATTCTCTCTGAAGGAAGTATCTGCTATATGTGGGTACAGACTGGCTTATTGTATTTTTACAATAGGTGGTTTAAAATATACCTTTGCTGTCTCTCAAATTCAAATTGGATCAACAGTGAAATTAGCTGTGCCTATGCTGTGAATGTGGGGATTTCAGTCAGAAGATCACAAAGTATGTTGAATACATGTCAATACTCTTTGTAGCTAAAATGGTTCCTGAAGATTACTTTATTAGTATATTCCTAAATCTAGGATGAATCACTTTAAATAATAATGTTTCTACTTCACTTTCAAACTCTACATAAAATCATGATAGGTATTTAGAAGTATAGCTCAATCAAAGACAAAATCGCTTTATGACAGTGTAGCATAATGGAATGTTCATGGGTTGGTTTTAGATGAGAGAGTTAATCACTCACCTACTCCTTTTTGCAGTGAGAAGATTAGTTAACCTCTCCAACAAGCAGTCAATTCATCTGTAAAATAATGATAATATGTACATAGATATTAAATAAATAATCTTAGAAATAGCAATTAAATCTTAAAAATATGTAGGATCAAGATTGACATCAGTAGGTAATCCATGAAGTATAATACAAAAATATGAAAGATAAGTAATATTTAACTATTTTTTTTTTCATGATTCAAACATTTTCAAGGAGACACTACTTACTGAAAAACTACTGTGGTTTGTCTGACCTGACTTGCTGAGATAAGAAACTTTCCTGTCAAACCAATTTTGTTTCTTATGACTGCATTTATGTTCCAAGACAATTAGGATTTGAAAATGCTTTTAAATCCTGGAAGTTAGTCCATCTTCTTTCAGACATTTTTCTAGCCAAGAGTTGTTGGCTTAGTTAAGAAAAAAGGCTTCCAAGTAATCAAAATGGATTTCTTTTATTATTTTTAAAGCAT
>SJYC01083995.1:0-21922 GCA_006408675.1 Madoqua kirkii | reverse complement strand
AACAAAATTAGATGGTAATTCATTCAAATCAAGCTATAACCAAACTTTAAATACCATCAGATAACCAGAAGACTTCATTTAGATTTCTTTGCTAGCTTCAAACATTGTCATTTTAGCAGACACATTGGAAACATAAGCAATACAATAAAATATTCATTTTGGAAAATGACCTATCACTGTTTTAAAACACAAATGAAAGCACAAATTTAAAACAAGAAATACCCAGCCAAAAATGAAATTTAAGAACTATAAAAACAGAAAGATACAAATAATTTTTCAGAACCTCTCTATTTTTATCTTCTTTCATAAACACTATTTCTCTTGTGATATTAATCAATTCAAATAAAAAAGAAATGTATAAATATTTTTAAATTGCCCATTTCAATTTAGCTCTCAAGGACTAAATAAGGATTTAATAATTGTTCAGAAAATAGAACCTGTCACAATGCATGTGCTTCAGTAACGTCTCCCTAAAGGAAGAAAAACAAAGTAGTGGTGAAGGTTTCCTCTTTTATTTTGCTGACAATACCATAGCTGATGCCCTGACAATTGCTGTGTTTTTTAACAGCTTAGCATTGCCATATTTAGCAATTAAGAAAGCATACTGCCCAGTTAAATCTGGATTTAAGGTAACAGTGAGTTAATATTTAGGATAAGTATATACCATGCAATATGGAGACATACTAAAAACAAAGAGAAAATGTTACTGAAATTCTAATTTTTTTCAGCACAATTAAGATTTATACAATATTAACAAAATCTATGTTAGTTTTTACCAGCTAAGATACCAAGGAAGATGAGCACAATAAGGAACAGAAATGGTATGGACCTAACAGAAGGAGAAGATATTAAGAAGAGATGGCAAGAATACACAGAAGAATGATACAAAAAAGATCTTCATGACCCAGATAATCATGATGGTGTGATCAGTCAACCAAAAGCCAGACATCCTGGAATGTGAAGTCAAGTGGGCCTTAGAAAGCATCACTATGAACAAAGCTAGTAGAGGTGATGGAATTCCAGTTGAGCTATTTCAAATCCTAAACAATGATGCTGTGAAAGTGCTGCACTCAATATGCCAGCTAACTTGAAAAACTCAACAGTGACCACAGGATTGGGAAAGGTCAGTTTTCCTTCCAATCTCAAAGAAGGGCAATGCCAAAGAATGCTCAAACTACCACCGAATTGCACTCATCTCACACGCTAGCAAAGTAATGCTCAAAACTTTCCAAGCCAGGCTTTAACAGTATATGAACTGTGATCTTCAAGATGTTCAAGCTGGATTTACAAAGGCAGAGAAATCAGGGATCAAATTCCTAACATCTGTTGGATCACTGAAAAAGCAAGAGAGTTCCAGTAAAAGATCTATTTCTGCTTTATTGCTTATGCCAAAACCTTTGACTGTGTGGATCACAACAAACTGTGGAAAATTCTTCAAGAGATGGAAATACCAGATCACTTCACCTGCCTCCTGAGAAATCTGTGTGTAGGTCAAGAAGCAACAGTTAGAACTGGACATGGAACAACAGACTGGTTCCAAAAAAGAAAAGGAGTACGTCAAGGCTGTATATTGTCACCATGCTTATTTAACTTCTATGCAGAGTACATCATGAGAAATGCTGGGTTAGATGAAGCACAAACTGAAATCAAGATTGCCAGGAGAAATATCAATAGCCTCACATATGCAGATGACATTACCCTTATGGCAGAAAGTGAAGAAGAACTAAAGAGCATCTTGAGGAAAATGAAAGAGGAGAGTGAAAATGTTGGCTTAAAACTCAGCATACAGAAAACTAAGATCATGGCATCTGGTCCCATCACTTCATGAGAAATAGATGGAGAAACAGTGGAAACAGTGTCAGACTTTACTTTGGGGAGGCTCTAAAATCACTGCATCTGGTGACTGAAGCCTTGAAATTAAAAGATGCTTACTCCTTGAAAGAAAACTTATGACCAACCAAGACAGCTTATTAAAAAGAAGAGACATTACTTTGGCAACAAAGGTCCATCTAGTCATAGCTATGGTTTTTCCAGTAGTCATGTATGGATGTGAGAGTTGTACTATAAAGAAAGCTGAACACTGAAAAATTGATGCTTTTGAACTGTGGTGTTGGAGAAGACTCTTGAGAGTATCTTGGACTGCAAGAAGATCCAACCAGTCCATCCTAAAGGAAATCAGTCCTGAATATTCATTGGAAGGACTGATGCTAAAGCTGAAACTCCAACAGTTTGGCCACCTGATGTGAAGAACTGACTCATTTGAAAAGACCCTGATGTTGGCGAAAGGCGGGAGGAGAAGTAGATGACACAGGATGAGATGGTTGGATGGCATCACCGACTCAGTGGACATGAGTTTCAGTAATGCCCAGGAGTTGGTGATGGACAGAGAGATCTGTTGTGCTGCAGTCCATGGGGTCACAAAGAGTCAGACATGACTGAGCGACTGAACTGAACTGACACTTTAAATATGGACCACCTAATTCATTTCATGCATTTATTAAAAATAATATAATGCATTTTATACTTTTTGACATAAAACTGCTGTCTCCATGTAGTATGCACTATGTAGGAGCACAAAATGTTTCATCAGTTTAGTTCATTCATTCAGTCATATCTGATTCTTTGCGACCCCATGGCCTGTAGCATCCCAGGCTTCCATGTTGTAATTATCATCTCACTTGTATCAGAGAATTCAAAATGTACAGGTATTTGCACTGGGATTTAATACTGAAATTATATTCTTTATCCCTCATTTTATAGTTGAAGATCGTTACCCAGGGAACTTTAAAAAAAAAAATTCAAAGAATGACCATACCTGGCTACTATTCATTGGCTGAATCATCATCACTGCATGGTATCAATGTATCTGATCCTAAATTTAATGCTTTTCATTTAATTTTCTACCATGGAATAATGTGATGAACACTTAAGAAAATCCTGTTTTGATGTTTTGTGTAGGAGAAAGAGCTTAAAGTCAAGCTGACCTAGGAAACTTGGATGATGTGAATCTTTTAGTGCTATTATAATCAAAAATAATAAAAAGTTGGACATAAAATAAGTATTAAAAAAAATTCTGGTCTCCATTACCCCTGTCTCAACTCCAAGCAAATACTAAGAAAAATGACCATTATGTTTATATAAATGCATTGTGTCTGTAGTGGTCTTTCTCTGATTTTAAAGAAAATTATGAAAATTCTTTATATTTCAAAAATCTTGGCAAAAGATTTTTTGCTCTTTAAAGCTTCTTAATATAATAATGTATCCTAGAATACTGAGTTTATCTAATTATCTATCTCAGAAGACACTCATTTTTTATGTTTCTTTTATTTTACAAGTAAATTAACTTGTATGTATTGATTCTTGCATGGAAAATCCCATGAACAGAGGAGCCTGGCGGGCTACAGTCATTGGGGTCACAAAGACTCAGACATGACTGAGTGCATGCACACACACACACACACACATTGCTTCAATATTCATACATCTGTATCAAAACTATTAGATTAGTTTTTCTAGCAGGGAGCACACATTGAATTGTATTTCTCTTCCTAACTAGATACTTTTATTATTTTATTTCTTCTTATGTTGGAATATTTACTGTTTCTTTTCACCAAAATATTAAGCACAAGCATTAAGAATCCAGGTAACACTATAACATATAAAATTGTGTTGTCTGCAGACTTTAAGAGGAAAATGTTATTTTATGGATTAATTTTCTTCATTTATTGTGAAGATTTAGTTCCAGATTCAACTGAATACCAAGAAATGAGCAACTATACCTGAGAATACAAAAAGAAGTTTTAAGATGCACAAAAAAATGAGTAAATATCATAAATTATCTCTGCACCTCAGAATTCTAATCTCAATCTCATTTTTTAAATTAGTATAAATATCAAGTTTCATTTCAGATTAGTTATGCCAACTTTTTTTTTTAATTGTCAAGATCCGTGAACAACAAATTTATCAAAATAAATACTCCATTTTAAACAGCATATCAAAAAGTAGAATCCAAATTAATGTGCAGAAAGCTGAGGTAAGCCACACATATAAATATAGTTGATGTGGCAGTACCATAAATTAGAAATTGTTTTAAAGGTGATTGGTAAAGTCATGAATGGTATTCTCCTTCTCTTGGGATTTCAGAATTGCTTTAAGCCTATATCTTTCATCATTTTTTTTTCCTCCTAATAAAAGGAGAAGTTTTGTCCCTATTTTACCGTTATGTGTTTGGTATACAAATTTGAAGGAGAGGACAGGAAAAGAAAGTTTAGTCTATAGTTTGGTATACCAGAGGAAGCAAGAAGACCTCATGAGTAAGATAAATTTTAGCCAGATGAAGTGACTAGATGCGACTCTTTGTGTACTTGAACAAAGGTTAAAAGTGTTGTACGTTTGGGAAGGAAGATAAAATTACTTTAGGTTTAGGTAAGGGAAATCCAGTCTGGAAAAGGAACAAGGAGTTTTTAAAAGTTCATATGTTATGCAACAATTTATGAGAGTGTCTTTCTCTCAAATCCCTACCAAGAATTCAAGCTCTGAGTCAACTTACAGCACAGATATAATCAAGGAAAGGTGCTGGTGGTGGTTGTTTAGTTAGTAAGTTGTGTCTAACACTTGCAAACCCATAGACTGTAACCATCCAGGCCCCTTTGTCTATGGAATTTCCCAGCCTAGAATACTGGAGTGGATTGCCATTTCCTTCTCTAGGGTGTTTTCCAGACTCAGAGATTGAACCTGGGTCTCCTGCATTGCAGGCTATCTCCAGTGTTGCAAGAGAATTCCTTACTGACTGAGACACTGGGGAAGCCCAATTAAGAAAGGGTAGTATTTCTAAAATGCCAAGAGATTTGAGAATAAATTGAGACTTTGGTTGATTAACTGATATTATGAGGACCCTAAGTAAAGACAGATAAATCAAGGCTCTTATAGGAATTGGCAACATGGTATTTTACCAAAAAGACAGTGAAACACCACCTGCAACAGAAAATGAGAGTAGGTTTCTATATTATAATCAATGTAAACATAAATCAGGGCTTAGTAGTGGGTCAGCTGGTAAAAAATCAACCTGCGATGAGGGAGACATGAGTTCAATCCCTGGTTAAGAGAACCGAGTGGTTACCCACTCCAGTATTCTGACCTGGAGAATTCCATGAACTGTATAGTCCGTGGAGTTAGAAAGAGTCGGACATGACTGAGCAACTTTCATTTAAACATAAATCAAATGCAGAGGAAGTCTTCTGCAATCAATTGCTTAGGTCAAGTGTAAACCAAAAGACAGAGTCCAGTACAAGACATCTGACAAAGTATTGATTCAGATGGAGAACAGTTTACTAATTCCTCAGTAAAAAGGAGAGATGATTAAATGAATGCAATCCTTTTGCTGTCTTATAATTAGTTATATATGGGAGTGAACTATCAAATAATGGGAGATAAATGATAAGGTATTGCATGATTACATCATGAGAGACAAGTACTTAATATTATGAATTCGAAGGAAGGAGACATCTTTATAGGTTTCTAAGCTGCAAAGAGAACTCAATTAAAAAAAAATTATGTGACTATGTGGCACCTGAACAAAAAGTAGGGTATTATAGATATAAAATGCTTTTAGGAAACAATGATTAGGACTTTCTTAGTAGCTATCTAGAGTTAATGTAATGAATCAACACAGATCTTTCCTTTGACTTGTCTCTAGCACACAAAGGGTTTATTATGGAACTTTTTGATTCTTAAACTCAAAAGCACTGGACATAGACTGTTATGAGTCTTAATAGAATGACACAGGATACTTGGGTCTAATCAAGAGATCCTGTTTCCAGAAGGATAGAATAGGGTTGGGTTGGCGTTTGTGTCAGCTTTTAAGTGTCTGACAGGCTAACCTACAGAGGTAATGGCTGAAGAAAATGAGTGCTTTAATGAAGATCTTTATATAAAGACCTTTCATTTTAGCTGTTAACGTCCAGGGGGTAAAACACCTTCTTGCTTTATAAGTCCTTGGTAGATTCTGTTCAGAAGAGTAAAACTAGTCATTCAGCCTCAAGCATTTAATTTCTACCTCAAGAGCAGATATGCTGCTGAGAATGCCCATTCAGCTAGGAACTGTGGACCTAAAATTAGACTGGTAAATAAAATTTAATGTATAAGTAAGTCACTATGAAGGAACTGTGGAAAAATTGAATTCAGCCTTATTACATTCACAATATTTTCCATAAACTAATCCCACTCAAAGATAGAAATAATCTATTGATTTTCTGTGTGTGTATTTTTTTTTTTCAGAGGCGATGGAAATACTGTGAGATTTAGCATAAAACAAATCTGGATTTAATTCAGACTTCCTCTGTTCAGCTATTGTATGATATTCATTTATTCAGTACTTATTGAAATAATATATTCCTACTAGAAAAACATAACATTTCCCCCCCACACACCCAAGCATCAATCATTGTGAAGTGGGTAAGGAGGCAATGATTTCATGATCTGTTCTAGCAGTATTTATTAAGTACCTACTCTAAGCTGAGAACAGCCCAAGACCTGATGATAATGCTGTTTATTGACAAGACAGCCTTTCAGTGTGTAGTATGCTTTCTCTGTTCATTAAGAAATCAGTGACATGCTAAGAAAAAGTGATTGATAAAAATTAGAACACCTCACTAGCACTGACTCAAATGTGTTCTTCCTTAGGGCTGAGTACTATTCATAATATATATGTACCACCACTCCTTTATCCATTTATCTGTTGATGGATATCTAGGTTGCTTCCATGTCCTGGCTATCATACATAGTGCTGCTGTGAACACTGGGATACATGTATTTTTTTCACTTATGGTTTTCTCAGGGTATGTGCCCAGTTGTGGGATTTCTGTGTCATATAGTAGTTTTATTCCTAGTTTTTAAGGAATCTAATGTTCTAGCAAATATTTTCCAATTAAAAATAAATTTTGAAAAGTAATACAAAGCAAAAGAGCCATTAAAAGTATTGCATATGTCCAAAAATAAGATATGGTACTATAGAACAGTTTTCTATTTTTCCACATAAGAAAAGGCAAAAAAAATAATTTTTGTATTCTGAATAAAAATTCAGATACTGCATACTTCTAATACAGGATGAACCCATTTATTACATGAACACATTAAATAGCACTATGGAAAATAATATTTTAACATAAAGTTACAGCTTTTTTTCTACTCATATTTTATGAAGCAATTTTCTCAAACTTTTCATGTGAATCCTAGATCTCACTGTCTAGTCATCATGGCAGCTGCTTTATGAAACAACTGAGTCAGTTTTCTAAAGCACATCATCCTCACTTCTGCCTATTTTCTGAAATATAGTACTTAAAAAGTCTTGTACAATCCTGTCGCTGGAAATTTTATCCTAAGACATCACATTAAAATGACTGTTTTCTCTCTCATGTTTCCTTCATATATTCTTGAGCTCTATGTTTTATCTGTATAATACATCTTATATATTGCTATTCAAAAGTGATATTTAAATGGGTTATTTTTGTTAGTATCCAACACTAATAATAGTGAGGTCTTCAATTTATGAACAACTACTGATATATCATAAAGTGACTTTTTATTCTTCTTTTTTTAAACGAATGCAATTATGTGATCCATAAAAAGCATCCAGTAATGAGTTATGAGTCATCTATGGTTTTGGAATAACTTGAGCTGCCTGTATATTGAATCTCAGGCGTGTGTTCCTGTGTTGCTGGAGAATTTGCATGATATGTCTTGCTCTGGAACTTGTTGGCCCTTGGGTGGTGCTTGGTTTTAGTGTAGGTATGGAGGCATTTGATGAGCTCCTATCGATTAATGTTCCCTGGGTTCAGGAGTTCTCCGATGTTCTCATGATTTGGACTTAAGCCTTCTGCTTCTGGTTTTCAGTTTTATTTTTACAGTAGCCTCAAGACTTCTCCATCTATACAGCACCAATGATAAAACCTATAGGTTAAAGATGAAAAGTTTCTCCACATTGAGGGACACCCAGAGAGGTTCACTGAGTTACATGGAGAAGAGAAGAGGGAGGGGGTTAATAAACTTAAGATACAATTCTGTGAATTTAAATTAAAAATTAAAATGTTAAATAAATAAATAAAATATTTATATTTCCAAAATAAAATAAAATTAACTAGAATCATGTTACCATGAAAAAAAAGCATCCAGAATCAGAAATGATGAAAGCTGTTTCAAACAAATGCTTCTTCCTCAAAGCTTTTTTTTTTTTTCTAAAATAGTAATTAAATAAACAGTAAACTGGAAAAGTACCTTGTGGTATAATAAATTCAAATATAAGATGATCCTTTTTCTCCAAGGCATATTTTGCAGAATAGTTTCCCGTAGGTTTACAGCCTATATGGTACATGGTGATCAACCATCTCACAGATAACTCTCTCCATCTGGCACACTTTACAGAGGAGGCAATGTTTGACTTGGGTTGTGGAAAATAAATATGAAAAACCCACACTGAGGACAAATGGGCTCAGAATCATGATTGTGCACAATTAGACCACAAACTACAAATATCTTTCTGAAGAGAGAGCATCAGGTTTCAGGGCAGGGGTTGCAGGGCAGAAGTGGAGTGGAACAGGAGGAGGCAACTCAGAGTTGCTCCTTACTCTTACACTTACTGTGTCATAAATTTAGCTTTCTCTTCATCCTCACACAATAGGGAATCCCTGAAGGATTTTACACCAAGAACTAACATGACCTGACTGATGTGTGGGAAGGTGAAAGGAGATATTTAAAACTGTAGGCAGTGAATTAACAGGAATAGCCCAAACAAAAGATTACCAAGGCTGAAATCAGCATTTGACAGTAGATACAGGGAAGGGCAATGAGAGACTATGAATATTTGAAGGTATTCTATGAATATTAAGTAATATTTATTGGGATATTGAAGGGAATAGCCCAAAAAATAAAGTCTGACATTGTTTCCCCATCTATTTCCCATGAAGTAATGGGACCAGATGCCATGATGTTCATTTTCTGAATTTTGAGCTTTAAGCCAACTTTTTCACTCTCCTCTTTCACTTTCATCAAGAGGCTTTATATTTCCTCTTCAATTTCTGCCATAAGGGTGGTGTCATCTGCATATCTGAGGTCATTGATATTTCTCCTGGCAGTCTTGATTCCAGCTTGTGCCTCTTCCAGCCCAGTGTTTCTCATGATGTACTCTGCATATAAGTTAAATGAGCAGGGGAACAATATACAGCCTTGATGTGCTCCTTTTCTATTTGGAACCAGCCTGTTCCATGTCCAGTTCTAATTGTTGCTTCCTGACCTGCATATAGGTTTCTCAAAAGGTGCATCAGGTGGTCAGGTATGCCCATCTCTTTCAGAATTTTCCACAGTTTATTGTGATCCACAATGTTTAGGGGAAATCAAATAAAACTAAGCCCGTATATTTTAAAAACTGAGGAAAAGATCTGACACAAGGTAGTTAACTATGCAAAGAATGTTAATTTCCTGAAACATTTGACCAGTTTTAAGGCCCCCTTTGTGTTCTACTTTGTATCACTATCATTTGACAAAGTATCATTTCTCACTATTCTGTTGTATATATGTTTAGAGGTTCATACTGGCTAACTCTGCTTTGCAGGGTAAATACGGTAATATTGGATTGATGACGCATTATGGATTAATGTGCAATAAGATTTATTGGAGCAAGAATAATATATGTAAAGGAAGTTACAACAGATGAAATACAATAGTCATTTCCGAATTCACTCTGATAAAGCTTCAGGGTGAGAATGTGTGTTATAAAGAAGAATGTACAACTGGCATACCTTATTATCTGCTATATGTACATGGAGGATGAAAACTGTATTAAGTATTTTTTGAAAATAGAAAAACAAACTGTAAAAATATCTGAATAGCATACTAAAATACTGTGATATAGTTTCTCATATATATATGTGTGTGCGTGTGTGTGTGTAGTTTATATATAGTTTAAAATATAGGTGTATGCAGTTATAATTCTGGATGTGTCCACAATACTAAAGTTATACTTTAGTTATCAGAAAAAATCATTATACTTTCCCCTTCTAAAGTTTTTTATTGTAAGTCTGATTATTATACTTTGTCATGCTCTATTAGTAAACATGTTTGAATTACCAAAGTATTGCCACTTTAGAAACTTTAAAGATAACAAGAGTTTGGATTCATTATCTTACTGAAAGTATCTCCCCCTTTATTTCTGAAAAATAGTACATTTGTTTTTCTTCAGTTTATGTTTATAGAGCACCAACTTTATTCCAGGTAGTTTTTTGTTTTTTATTTTTTTGCAATATAATGTATGCAATAAGTACTTTATAAACATTTTTCTCTCTGATTCTACAACAACATTATAGGGGTCATGGTGTCTTTACTAACACATGGAGACACCAAGAGACAGTGATTTAAAAAAATAAATAAATAAAAGTCACAAAACTGCTAGAAGGAGAAGCCCCACTAAGGCTGCATTCTGCACAGGGACCTGCACGAGTCAGATCCAATACCTGTATCCAAAATCTACATTCTTAAAGAACAATAGATATATTAACCCAGACACTAAAAACTGTTGTTGTTGTTCAATCACTAAGTCCTATCTGATTCTCTCCTATCCCATGGACTGCAGCGTGCCAGACTTCCCTGTCCATCACTCTTTCCCAGAGTTTGCTCAAACTCATGTCCATTGAGTCAATGATGCAATCCAACCATCTCACCTCTGACATCCCCTTCTCCTCCTTTCCTCAGTCTTTCCCAGCATCAGGATCTTTTCCAATGAGTCGGCTCTTTCCACCACGTGGCCAAAGTATTGAAGCTTCAGCTTTAGTCCTCCCAGTTAACATTCAGAGTTGATTTCCTTTAGGATAGACTGGTTTGATCTCCTTACCATCCAACAGACTCTCAAGAGTCTTTTCTAGCACCACAATTCAAAAGCATCAGTTCTTTGGCACTCAGCCTTCTTTATGATCCAGCTCTCAGATCTGTACATAACTACTGGAAAAGCCATTGTTGTTTGGTTATTCAGTCCTGTCTGATTCTTTATGAGCCCATAGACTGCAGCACGCCAGGCTTTCCTGTCCTTCACCATCTTCTGGAGTTTGCTCAAACTCGTGTCCATTGAGTTGATAATGCCATCCAATCATCTCATCCTCTGTTGTCCCCTTTTCCTCCTGTCTTCAATCCTTCCCAGAATCAGGGTCTTTTTCAGTGAGTAGGCTCTTTGCATCAGGTGGCCAAAGTAAAGGAACTTCAGCTTCAGCTTCAGTCTGTCCATGAATATTCAGGGTTGATTTCCTTTAAGATTGACTGGTTTCATCTCCTTGCAGTTTGAAGCACTCTCAAGAGTCATCTCTGACAGCACAGTTCAAAAGCATCAATTAATCTGAAGGACTCCCAAGAGTCATCTCCAACACCACAGTTCAAAAGCATCAATTTTTCGGTGCTCAGCCTTCTTTGTTGTCCAACTCTCACATCTGTACATGATTACTGGTGGAACAATAGCTTTGACTATAGGGACATTTGATGGCAAACTAATGTGTCTCACCTTTTAATATACTGTCTAGGTTTGTCATAGCCTTTCTGCCAAGGAGCAAGCCATTTTTAATATCATGGCTGCAGTCACTGTCCACAGTAATTTTGGAGCCCAAGAAAATAAAGTCTGTCCCTGTTTCCTCTTTTTCCACATCTATTTGCTATGAAATGATGGGACTGGATGCCATGATCTTCACTCTTTGAATATTGAGTTTTAAGCCAGCTTTTTCACTGTCCTCTTTCACCTTCATCAAGAGGCTCTTTAGTCCCTCTTTGCTTTCTACCATTAGAGCTATTAGAGTGGTAACCTCGTCATATCTGAAGTTGCTGATACTTTTCTAGGAAATCTTGATTCCAGCTTGTGATTCATCCACCCATGCATTTTGTACGATGTACTCTGCATGTAAGTTGAATAAACAGGGTGACAATATATAGCTTTGATGAACTCTTTTCTCAATTTTGAACCAGTCCCTTTTTCCATGTCCAGTTCTAACTGTTGCTTTTTTACTGGCATATAAGTTTCTCAGGAGGCAGATATGGTGATCTGGTATTCCCATCTCTTTAAGAGTTTTCCATCATTATTTTGTGAAATGTAGTAGTAATTGTTTTTATCTATTTAATAATGATTAATATCGAATTAGCTTTTATAATCTCCCTTGTTTTAAGGAAAGTTGAAAGTAAAGGACCACAGTTACATCAGAATAAGAAAAAATTTTTCTCTCCCGTTCCTTTCTTTGTTTCTTTGGGCTGATTGAATAATTTAAAGGGCATTCGGCATATTAATTCGGTCTCCCTGTTGCTCAGATAGTAAAGAATCTACCTGCAATGAGGGAAATTTGGGTTTGATCCCTGGGTCAGGATGATTCCCTGAAGAAGAGAATGGCAGCCCACTCCAGTATTCTTGCCAGGAAAATCCCATGAACAGAGGAGCCTGGCAGGCCACAGTCCATGGGATTGCAAAGTCGGACATGATTGAGGACTGATATAGGCAGACTAAGTTTAGTTCAGTTCTTTTCAGTGGTTCAGTTGTGTCCGACTCTTTGCAACCCCACACATGCCAGACCTCCCTGTCCATCACCAACTCCCGGAGTTCACTCAGACTCACGTCCATCAAGTCAGTGATGCCATCCAGCCATCTCATCCTCGTTCGTCCCCATCACCACCCCCAATCCCTCCAAGCATCAGAGTCTTTTCCAATGAGTCAACTCTTCACATGAGGTGGCCAAAGTATTGGAGTTTCAGCTTCAGCATCAGTCCTTCCAAAGTAATCCCAGGACTGTTCTCCTTCAGAATGGACTGGTTGGATCTCCTTGCAGTCTAAGGGACTCTCAAGAGTCTTCTACAACACCACAGTTCAAAAGCATCAATTCTTCAATGCTCAGCTTTCTTCACAGTCCAACTCTCACATCCATACATGACTACTGGGAAAACCATAGCCTTGACTAGATGGATCTGTGTTGGCAAAGTAATGTCTCTGTTTTTGAATATGCTGTCTAGGTTGGTCATAACTTATCTTCCAAGGAGTAAGCGTCTTGTAATTTCATGTCTGCAGTCACCATCTGCAGTGATTTTGGAGTCCAAAAAAAGTCTGACACTGTTTCCACTGTTTCCCCATCTATTTCCCATGAAGTGATTAACAGGAGATAATCAAGTTTTAACTTGTGTATACAAGAATCCTACATCCATGAGAGTGCCAAGGACTCCACATACAAGAGAGGTTTAGAGACAGAAAGATAAAATGAGATTTATATGCCATCTTGATCTTAGAGTGGCATAGGGGCCTGGAACTTCAAGGACAGGAAGGTCATCATAAGACTATAGGCAACCAAGGTTTAGCAGATGTTTTTGTAATTAGATATTTTCCCTGCCACACAGATGGTTCTATTAGTTATTTTTTATTGTTGTTGTTAATAATTCTTTTGAGGGGGGGTAGGAAATGAGGTATATATATGTTCTAAGAAGTTAAGGGTGGGGCAGTTGTTTATTACTGTCAGCTCAAAATAATCCACATTTCGAACAAGCACTTTTGGGGAACACATATTCTGAATCCCTATATTTATTTGCATGTCAACTGATAAATTCCTCTTTCCCCATTTTTAAAATTAAACCACACATTTTTTCATTTAAAAACAAGTGTAAATTATAACTCTAAATAATTTATCATGATTTAACAATTTATAAACTTTTCATGTCTTCTCACTTGAAATTTGGAAAGTTTACATGACTGCACCAAGGATTTTTTTGTTTTGTGT
Organism: Madoqua kirkii; assembly: GCA_006408675.1. Lineage (NCBI taxonomy): Eukaryota > Metazoa > Chordata > Mammalia > Artiodactyla > Bovidae > Madoqua > Madoqua kirkii. Next base: position 8,147 of record SJYC01083995.1, on the reverse strand, counting down.
TATCAATCTGTTTTTTAAAAGATTCATTTATTGTCTATGATAATTTGCTGATTAAAAAAAAATTCTTGTTTCAAAACTGCAGGAACACTGATTGTCACAATTAATATTTGTCCTACACTTTATTTTTGCATCTGTCCTCGTTTTCTATACCACAGGAAGCAGATGTCAAAAACAAAGAAAACTGGTGGCAATCAAAGCTCTACCAATGTTCTATGCATGACATCAAACGCCTGACATCTCTAAATATGACCTTGTCGTCTATTCAAGCACTTCAGTTTTACCTCACTCAGAATCATAAAAGTTGTAGTAGAAGCAATTTAGTGAATCAAGATTACTTTATCTTCTGTTATCTGGGTCAGATTGATTGCTAAACATAGCTAAATTATGTTAGAATAATATTTAGCCATCCTCACCTCTCTAACTTCACAATAAGGTTCCTTATAAGACCTTTTAATTCTAAGATAATTTTTAAGACATTGTCTAAAATGCATTACATCAGTTGATGATTTTATATTATATAGTGTTCTCCAAAATGTAATGGCATTGCTGAAGAAGTGAAATTTGTAAACTGGAGAACAGTATTAGGCATAATCTATGCATTCAACTGCAAGGAGATCCAACCAGTCTATTCTGAAGGAGATCAGCCCTGGGATTTCTTTGGAAGGAATGATGCTAAAGCTGAAACTCCAGTACTTTGGCCACCTCATGTGAAGAGTTGACTCATTGGAAAAGACTCTGATGCTGGGAGGGGTTGGGGGCAGGAGGAGAAGAGGACGACAGAGGATGAGATGACTGGATGGCATCACTGACTTGATGGACATGAGTCTGAGTGAACTCCGGGAGTTGGTGATGGACAGGGAGGCCTGGCATGCTGCGATTCATGGGGTCACAAAGAGTAGGACACGACTGAGGGACTGAACTGAACTGAACTAATGCATTCAAAAACATTTCTTAATTGCCAAGTGTTTATCAAACTCCTATAAATGATAAGATATGCATCAATCTTGTTAATTTTACATATATATATGTATATATTCTGTTTATTATCTATATCCTCTACTTTACTACTTGAAGTCAGGGTTTGTATAAGAGACAGGGTGATGGACAGGGAGGCCTGGCATGCTGTGATTCATGGGGTCACAAAGAGTAGGACACGACTGAGGGACTGAACTGAACTGAACTAATGCATTCAAAAACATTTCTTAATTGCCAAGTGTTTATCAAACTCCTATAAATGATAAGATATGCATCAATCTTGTTAATTTTACATATATATATGTATATATTCTGTTTATTATCTATATCCTCTACTTTACTACTTGAAGTCAGGGTCATTCCTTATTATATTATCAGAGTCCTATGTCTAGGGCACAGTAAGTATTCAGTATGGTTAAATGTTTGATTTTTTTGAAAAATAGGTTTCCAAATGGCTCTGTAGTCATGACTTATATCATTCTTTACCACTAAATTAGAAATAAAGCTTTGTATAGCTTCATATTTTATATCATAATAAACTGTCTACATTGAGTAATATAGTGTTCACTAGTAGAAAATGGGTAATTATCAGCCTTCAGGCCTTAAAAGAACTACATTTCTTATGTAAATAGTTACCATTTCAAGTAATTAAGTGTGAACATCGGTGTAAGGTAGAAAACTGAAAGTGCTGGAAAAAATTTAAAGGAATTCTTAAAATACTGATACTAATTCAGACTGAATGAGGCTGTGAAAGTATGTAACGGACTATGAAAACTGCATTCAAAATTGAATCAATAACTATTTTGGTGTTTAACAAAGGCTGATGTTTCCTTTGAAGCATTATAACAGCAATATAATATAATGAATATAAATAGAAATGAGGTTTCTGAAATTTAGAAGACAGTTATCCCATTTGTTAGGTAATAATTAAATTCCTGTGTATTACTGAGTGTAAAAAGATATTCGTTTTATACTGAAATCAGCATATTTACACAGATTTCCAACTCTAGTCAAAGACCTACAAAGACTGTAAATTTACAAAACTCAGTACGTGAAACTACTGTCAGAGAAGTATTGGAGGTGGCTTTATTTAGTTTTTTGTTTTGGGAGACTTTTGTTCCCAAATTGAGAATTTTCCTAAATTTGACAGCTACTTTTTAAATTTATATTTCTTTATTTTTAAAAAAATAGAAATATGATTTATGAATAAGTAAATTTAATCATTATTTGCCTGATTACAGTTCTCAAAATTTCTCCATGTTTTATCAAACTATCAAGCAGCAGTTCCACTACATGATTATTCATATTTTAACATATACTCCAAAAAAGTTAAACTTGCTATTTTCATACCATACTGCTACACTGATTCTCCCCGTCTCCTTTTTGGGGGAAGGAGATCAACTACTTGTTTGGATCTTAAATGCCTATGAAAAATTTCACTCCAGTGCTATCCAGTAGAAGATTGCCTGAAACTGTTCATTGATGGAGCTGTTGCAGGAAGGGTGACCCTTTCCAGGGCTCGAAACTGGGCTCTTGTCTAGCACTCAGAAATGAATTGTCCAAGGAGACACATGTGCTGACAAAGCAAGAGATTTTATTGGGAAAGGGCACCAGGGTGGAGAGCAGTAGGGCAAGGGAACCCAGGAGAACAGCTCTGCCAATGGCTTGCAGTCTCAGGTTTTATGGTGATGGGATTTGTTTCTGGGTGGTCTTTAGCCAATCATTCTGACTCAGAGTCCTTCCTGGTCATGCATACCTTGTTCAGTCAAGATGGATGCCAGAGAGAAGGATTCTGGGAGGTGGTCGGATATATGGTGTCTCCTTTTGACCTTTCCTGAACGCTTCCCCTTGGTGGAGGCTTATTAGTTCGCTGTTCCTTACCAGGACCTCCTGTCATGAAACAACTCATGCAAATAGTTGCTATGGTGTGCTTCCCCTAACAGAGCCGCATATCTTTCTCCTGTGTTCATACTGCTCTTTGCAAATAACTCTACTCTATGAGCTCTTGGAACAAATGTGTGCTATGAATGCCCTCAATTGCCGCTTCCTGACAACCCCTTCTAAGAGATTGTCCACAACCAAGTCTTTTGAGGATTATTACTTTACTAAGTATGGGCTTCCCTGGTGGCTCAGATGGTAAAGAATCTGCCTGCAATGCAGGGGACTGTGGTTGGATCCCTGGGTCAGGAAGATCCCCTATAGAAGGGAACCCACTCCAGTATTCTTACATGAGGAATTCCAAGGACAGAGGAGCCTACAGTTCTACCGTGGGCTCAGTCCTACAGTCCTTCAGTACCCTACAGTTTGCTACAGTCCATGGGGTCACAAAGAGTCAGACAGGACTGAGTAATTAACACACATTGTTCTAGGTAATTGCTCTTGGTGGATCAGTGGGCTCAAAGAAATGCTGACATACAATCTTACCTCTATCAGGAATATGGGCTTCAGTTACTTTATTATTGAGAAGAATGTGAACATTATGTGATAATGAGATTAGATATAACCAACTGCAGTTTAAAGTAATAAGATAGCAAAAAAATAAATAATAAATAAATAAATAAGAGGAGACAATTTACAAAGATTTGAAGGAAAAGACATAATTTTAGAGAACAAAGTTAAATGTGCATATGTCTCCAGCTAAACTGGTAAATCCATGACTACATTATCTTTGTATATTTATTTGCACTTATAAGCATTGAGCCTGGATAAAGACTAAATTCCCAATATATTTTAAAATAGAGCTGGACTAAAAATCAGGGATGAAACTTTACTAAAACTAGGACTGATATCCCTATTTGCATATTGTGATCAATTAATGATGTGGATCCTATTAATTTGATCTGTATCAGATAATTTGATCACACTGAAAAGATTCCTTTAAAGAAATTTCAAGAAAAGCAATGTGAGTTTACAATAGCTTAAATTGTAGTGTCACTGAAAGGGAAAACACTTGAAGTCTGAGTGTCACTGGAAATTTCCTTTTAAGATATTCAAACTAATCATCTTTGTTAGTATGAATTTTTGTGTGCTTTGCTTTCTAATGCAAAAAAGGAAAGCTGCCAGCACATTTTTTCCTCAGAATTCTAAAGCATCAGTGATTCACTGAAATGTTAGGAAGTAGCCCAAAGCTACTTAGCTTTACAAATTTTTCATTTTTTTTTTACATTTTGGCTTCAGGATAATTGCCAGAAGGCATATTACAAATACAAAACAAACAAAAACATTAAGAAAAAAAAAACCTGCATTCAAACAAGACAAAAATCACAGTGGTAGAATAATTAAAGTTAGAAAACCATGAAGGAAAAAGAACAGCACTATGTAAGCGACATACTGAAGATGGAAAGTCATTCATTGAATCATAACTGACATAGCAGATTAAACACATCTAACAGTTAGGAATTGGATGCCAATTAAAATGCAATTTCAAAGACAGAAGTCCAGAAAGACTCAGCAATGTTTACACCTAATACCTGAAGTTCAAGGTATGGGACAGACGGAAAATATATGCATGTTTTGATGGTTTATGTAAGGAGGAAAAAAAAAACAAAACAAAATTTGGTCTCAGAAAATGTTTACTTCCCTTGCATTAAAAGAAGTACTGAACAGCAATCAGTATAAAGCTGCAAAGAACGAAGAGCTGAATTTAGAGTTTTAGGCTGTGCGATTTGGGAGACACAGATTTAGTAAAAACTGAAAGAGTGTTCTAGGGAAGAAGGGTCAGGGGCTGATAAGGACAAAAACTAAAAGTTATTAAACTTATCTGGCAGAAATTGTGATTAACTCTGATGCAAGTTAGGAAACACTTGTTCTTAAAGAATCTTAAGTTATTTTAGAGTAAGGATTGAGAAAAGTATTTGAATTTCTGGAGCAATGGGCAGATGTTCTGGATGCTTGTGTTAAGATAATCAGTGGTCAAAAACTCAGATTCCATCCAAGATGAGGTATGCATAAATCCTAATTCCTCAATGGCTTCTTGGGTCCATTTCAGAGAGCCATTTGTTTCCCAGAAGAAAAGCAAAACAAGAGAGGCTCTGCGTTCAATGGAACCAGGAAGAGATGATTTGGGGATGGCATTTAACTTCCCCTTGAAATAAAAATCAAAATATTTAATTGTAATATTCAAAGCTTTTTTCTCCTGCACAAGTCATGGATAACTATCACAATTATCTAGATCTTAAAATAATAATGAAAAAATTATTCTTCTCTAAATAAAAACAGCTGCCCAAGAAGTGAGAACGTGTGAGCTCATGAAAACAGGTGATCTTACATAAAAGACAATGCTATTTACTAGCTGATGCTGGCTTTAATTTGCAATTGCAAAATAACCTGAGCTCAAAAGGGTTCTGTACTCAGTCACTATATCACTTTGAAATTCTTGATAATTTTATTCTTTAACTTGTGTCTTCAAAGTGAAATCCAATGAACCAGAGCACCAATGTATAGACAGAAAAGATAGGCCCCATATTCATATCTGATGTTCTTTCAACCTATTTATGTATAGCATTTCCGATGCCCCAAGAACACCAAATTCCAGAGGACATCACAGTTCACAATAGTTCAGTGAGATATCCAGTGAGTACAAAATGAGTATGCTATGTTTATAACTGAAAAAAATGGACATGAGTAGCTCTTAACACATACATGTCCTATTAGAACCAACATTTTCTTAAAATACAGAAAGAAAGCAATTGCATTCGAAGACACAAATTCACCAAGATTTTTCTTACTCATGTTACTTCCCACACCAAGTACTGAAATTGAAAGTGCTTCTCACAAAAAGTTAGAGAAAGATAGGGTAACTCATATTCTTTTTCCTTACAATTCTTCTTTACAATCAGTAAGCCAAAATTACAGGGACTAGGTAGAAGGCTCACATATGAATAAATTAAATAAGACAGTTGAGTTAGTTTTTGCACAGTGCTTTCACTCTTTGGGGAAGAAAGAAATACATATGCATGTATGAGCTATGAAATGCAAGTTGTGTAATTTCAGTGAATCTACAGATCAGATAAATACTCTTATATTTCCATTTAAAACTGGCATAATATGCAGATGAACAGAAAGCAAATTATTAAATTAAATTTTTATTTTTTCTTTATGTAAAAAATATTAAATAGCAAAAAAAAATGACAAGAAAGAAAATCCAGAAGAATAGCAAAGCTTTATATTATATTATTCTTAAAGAATTTTAAATGCTATATGATCAAGGGCTCCAACGTTTTTGTTTTTCACTGAGAGCTGCAAATTATGTAGCTGATACTTGTGGGAAAGTATTGCTGAGCAGGAAGAAACAGTTCTTCTACATTCCTAAGTTCTTCTGGCTGGTCTAAGAATTAAATTGACCTGAAATAGATTAGCAGGAGAAAATCAAATTAATTCTGTACATATAGGAATGATGTATATTATAAATGAAAATTCAGAGATAGAAAAGTAAAATGAGGCATATAAGCCATCCTGAGCTAAGGAAGGGGCTTCCCCGGTAGGTCAGTGCTAAAGGATTTGCCTGCCAGTTCAGGAAATGTAGCAGAAACAAGTTCAATCCCTGGATCAGGAAGACACCCTGAAGGAGGAAATGGCACCCCATCTCAGTATTCTTGCTGGGAAGTCCCATGGTTACAGGAGCCTGGTGGGCTGTGTCCATGGGGTGAGAAAGAGTGGGACACGACAGAGTGACTGAGCATGCATGAATGAGCTAAGGAATGGGATAAAAGCTTGGGGCTCCCAAGGTCAAAGAACCATAAGAAGAAAATCAGATGTTTGCCCTGTCACACAGATAGGGCCAATAGATAAAAATCTGTCTTTGATAATGGCTCTCTTCTAAAAAACTTACCCAAATTATATATTTTTTTAAGTATTTCAGGGAGGGGCAGTATTTTCTCTTGAACCCACAGAGTCTTGATTTCCTTTAGCTCAAAATAATCTTCAACAAATGTGACACCCTTTGTCCTGAACCTCTGCAGTGCAGTTGGATAAAGCAGTGTTTCCATTATATTTTTTGTGCCAGTGGGCCCTTCCTTTACTAACTTATCTATAATTGGAAACATATGCATTAACTTGAAATACTAAGAAATAATAAATGAATATCCTGTGAAAAAGAGAATTCATTCAGTACATCCTTTCTAAAAGTCACATCATTTTGCTAGTATTTTGTATTATTTTACTTTTGACTTCATGGATATAGATGTCTTCCTACAAATTGCAAAATGTTTACTAAAGGCAAATGTATAATTCTGGTATGCAAGCATTATGAAGATCCACAGAAAGAGGTGAAATTAACTAAAGAAATAGGAATGCCAGTGAATTCATGAACTCCTGAACCTGTGTAACCTGTAACACTCAGAAACACATGAGTAGTCAAAAAAAGGGGGGGCTTGTATCTATAAGAAATCACATACACTTGGACACCCTTTCATTATATATAAAAAGTTACTCAGAATTTTGCATAATTCTTTTAAAAAATGAGTGCCTACTCATGAGCAAGCTGTGTCTAGCATTAAATTCCTTTAGAAATGAATTAAATTGGAAAAAATGGCAGCAGGAAAGAATGGGAACACATTGCAAAAATAAAATAAAATAGGAGTGTCTCCATGAAGAATAACAAGAATAAGGGGTATATTTTTATGTGTCTTTATGATCCAAGTCAAAGAAAAGGCAGATTGTTTTTCTTAAAAAAAAAAATGCTTTTGGCAATGGGTGATCCTACCAGAGAAGAAATGAAATGGCTTCTATTCTCATTCTTCTGGAGGATTTTAGCAACTTCTTATGCTTTATTGCCAGAGCATTTTTAATTTTAAAAAGGCTTGGTTTAGAAGAAAGTTATGATCTTATAGCATAACTTAGATTTCTGATAATATTTACTAAAAAGAAAAAACATAAAAATAATGTAAAATGTTCCATCAAGATTGTAAATTATATGACAAGAATCTACATACTCTTCCTTAAAATATATATATATATTTTTTTAAATTTTCAAATTTATAGGACTTAATTCAAAGCTAAAGCAAAATATGGCCAGACTTGTTGGAACATGAAAGATGTTACTAGCCAAGAGACACAGAAAAAACATTGCTATGAAGTTTATGCAGAGTAAAACTAGTCAGGCGATTATGCTTATTAACAGACAAATTATGTCTCACTCCTGAGAAGAAATATATTCAAGAAATATAAGGAAA
>SJYC01083993.1:0-16458 GCA_006408675.1 Madoqua kirkii | reverse complement strand
AATCAGCAGTCATTACAATTTTAAACATATATTTAGTCAATGATGTAAATTCTGAAACTAATCACAACAAAGTATGCACCTTTACTGGGGGAAATAACTAAATGTGCTAAGAGAATTAGAAAGCATTAATGAAAAATAATTTAAGTACCAGAATCTGGAAACTTGATTTTCCTACCACTCCTTCACAGTTTATGTAAAATAGCAGAACCTAATTTGTTTTTCAAATGCATATATAAGGTAACATATGAAAATGACACTTTCCAGGTACCTTGCAGGGGGTGGGGGGGAAGAAAGTTTAAAACCACTAGCCAGAAAAAGATTTACTAGAGCATGAATACCAGTTTTTCTGAGACAGACAGATTGACAGACACAATCCAGAACACACACACACACATACAGATTAACTTTGGCAAAATAAGATAACTGTGGTTTGTGGTAAAGCACACTTACAAGGTTAGTATCATACTATTTTATTTAATCATTTTACATTTTAAAGAACTATGTGTGGAAAAGAGTGGAGAGTGTTATATATTTGTAGGAAAAAACTCAAGCAAAATAACTGGGTCAACAAAAAAGAGAAACTTCACTTGGACCTGAACCAGAAATTTCTTTGGAACTCAAGTTCTTTGAGCTCCTTAGGTTCCAGTGACTGTTCTGATTTCTTATCGAATAGACATAAGCTTTTCAAAACAGTTTGCTCTCAGTGGAGTTTGCTGTGGGGTTCCAAAGCCTTTGTTCAATTTAGTTCATTGCAATTAACTTTTAAATCTTCCATTAATGCTTACAAAAATCATACTACTGCTGTTGCTGGAAGCTTCAGAAACATATTTTAACATTAAAATAAACTGAAAACATGAACTAAGGAAGGTTTCAGAAATGCACAGAGAAGATTATATATCCACTTAGGGTGACTGTCCCTCAAATACTAATTCCTGTTTGCAAAATCTCTGACAAGTTCTTGGACTGCAATATCACCTACTTGATCACATGTAGTGGACTGTTCTATAATAAAATTAGTGTATATAATCTCATGTCAACTCTATATTTCTATTAATTTGAATTGAAACTTAAATGTCCATTGGAAATGTTCTTCAATCAACAATACATGAAATTGCTATGGTCATACAGTCATAGGAGGTGGTTTGAAAAAATGACAAATGTCCAAGTTTGAGATCTGACATGATAAAAATAGTGACAATTTATCATAACACACTGCTGCTGCTGCTGCTAAGTCACTTCAGTCGTGTCCGACTCTGTGCAACCCGACAGACAGCAGCCCATTGGGCTCCGCCATACCTGGGATTCTCCAGGCAAGAACGCTGGAGTGGGTTGCCATTTCCTTCTCCATCATAACACACTAAATCTAATCAAATATATTATAAGCACATAGTGAGTTTTAAGGGAGAGGGAGGAGAAGAAACAAAAACAAAAGTTAAAAAGCCTTGCTGGCTAATAAGTGTAGAAAATGTTGAATTAGAAAATCACCATTTTGAAATCCATGGCCATAAAACTAATTTTAGCCAGAGTCACCACTAAATGCTAAAATCTTTGAAAGGAATGTTGGAGGGAATGTTATTTCATGATTATAAGTGTATCACTTGAGAGATTACTTAGTAATACATGGGGGGAAATGATTGTTCAGAATCAATGCTGCTGCTGCTAAGTCGCTTCAGTCGTGTCCGACTCTGTGCGACCCCATAGACCCCCATAGACGGCAGCTCGTCAGGCTCCCCCGTCCCTGGGATTCTCCAGGCGAGAACAATGGAGTGGGTTGCCATTTTCCTTCTCCAATGCATGAAAGTGAAAAGTGAAAGTGAAGTTGCTCAGTTCTGTCCGACTCTTAGCAACCCCATGGACTGCAGCCCACCAGGCTCCTCCACCCATGGGATTTTCCAGGCAAGAGTACTGGAGTGGGGTGCCATTGCCTTCTCCTCAGAATCAATGGAGACCTGTTATTCAACATCTTATCTAAGTGACCTTAGATCTTATCATCATCAATAGAGGTAAAGCCTGTCTTTGTGGCTCAAGAAGTGTCCTTGCCACACAAAACTCTTCAGTTTGTATTCAGTCTTGAGGGAACAATCTGACAAAATCCTGAATATGGACTATACTTCGAGGTACTCAGTCTAGCCTTTCGAATAAATTAGTACTATTTAGAAATAGATGACTAGAGGGGCTGATCTATATCCAAAGACATTAAAGATAATTAACAACCAACACAGTGGGCATATCTTGTTTGGCTTATGCTTTAGGAAAGTAGGAGGAGAAGAAATGAAGGAGGAGAAACAGCAGCAGCAGCTGTTTCTATAAAAGGCATTTAAGGCTGATTTGAGTATATAATCTAAATTATATCCAATATCATTGTTAATTTCCAATAGAATTATAGATAATCTCCTTATATATGATAATGCATATATGAAGTAGGCATATGGTATATTTTAAGGTTTCCCAGGTGGCTCAGTGGTAGAGAATCCTGCCAATGCAGGCGACACAAGAGACACAGATTCAATCCCTAAGTCAGGAAGGTCCTCTGGAGTAGGAGATGGCAACACACTCCAGTATTCTTGCCTGAGAAGTCCTAAGGATAGAGGAGCCTGACAGGCTACAGTCTGTGCTTGTATGCTAAGTCACTTCAGTTGTGTCTGACTCTTTGAGACGCTATGGACTACAGCCCTCCAGGCTCCTCTGTCCATGGGATTCTCCAGGCAAGAATACTGGAGTGGGTTGCCATTTTCTTGTGCAGGGGACCTTCCGGACCTGGGGATCAAACCAATGTCTCTTATGTCTCCTGCATTGGCAAGCAGATACTTAGCAGTAACACCACCTGGGAAGCCCGATGGGCTACAACTCCATGTGTCACAAAGAGTCAGACAGGACTGAGTAACTGAGTACACACACACACACACACACACACACACACACACACACACGGTATATATATCTATGCAGAAAAATAATCTTGTGGTTAGAAAACACATAGTGAAATATTTGTAGTTTAAATGTAATAAATTCTACAACATTCTTTAAAATTTTTATATATATATGTATATATATATATATAGTGGCTGAATTTTCAATAAAGAGATGTGTATGTGTATAAAGACTACAGTAAAATACTAAAATATGGTAAATTTTGATAAAGCATATGTATAATGATGTCATTATGCTGCCCTTTTGAATCATTTGAATATTTAAAACTATTCAAATTAAAAAAACTGAAATAATAAAGTAATAAAAGATGAAAATCAAAGAACATAAAAAAGAATCTACAGACACTTGACAATATAAAGCAATATACACATTCTATTTATTATCAAAATTGAACAGTGATATAGCCAAAGCCCCAATAGAATGTAAAACCTAAGATATGAGTAGGTATCAAGCAAGTGGAATAAGTTATCAGTCAAGAATGACAGATACATGTAGCCATTTCATTGTTTATATATTATCTCTGTGCCAAGGAAATAAACATGCTTTTTGTGTGGGGGATTATGATTTTCTTATTTATTTTGACAACTCTCCTAGAAAATTTCCCTTGAAGCAACAGTCTATTCTTTCTAAAATTTCTGACCCTATTTTCTCTGTGACAATCTCTGAGTATATAATTATCAAGCCCATGCATGAAAAGGCTAGTAGGGCTTCTCAGTATTGACTTCCAACTTTAATGCACTCTAAATTTTTACTTGTTTATCTTGTCTGTTCCACACAGTGTTCATAGTCCATGGGCATCAATATTTTAATTCTCCTTTGTTGTAAATAGCAATAGAATCTATTTTCTCAGTCATCACTGGATTAATTCTAAAATTCCTTTTTGACATGTCATATTTCTGATTTCAACTTGAACAAATACCTTATTAAAACTGAACAAAACTGGTAGGTTTAAATTCTCAAGGTCCTGCATTATTGATTTCTGTTTACAGATAAACACCTCATATTTGTCTTCTAAAAATTTGCTCCATCTGAATATTTTCCTTTTGTTCTGACTTCCCTTCTCATGTATTACCACATATTTTCACTTATTTTTGGTAATAATTCATGCCCTCCTCTTGATCTCACTTCTTACTGTTAAATATTTAAAGAGAAGCCAATTTTTGCAACTGTGAAAATTTCTCAAAACATTTGAAGCCTGATCCCATGTATTTTCACTCATACTAATCAATTTTATTTATTATTGCTGGTCTTATTCAAATGCATATTATCAAGAAGTTCATAATATTATCGGGAAAACCTTCTTTAGTTTTATCAGAAAAAAAATGCCCTTCAGTTTTTACCTAGATTCTATATTGCTTATTGGTGGTAGTGGTGATATTCAGTTATTTAATCACGACTGTTTCTCTGGGACCCCATGGACTGTAGTGTGACAGCCTCCTTAGTCCTTGGGATGTCCCAGGCAAGAATATTAGAGTGGGTTGCCATTTCTTGCTCCAGGGGATCCCCCCGGGCCAAGGAATCAAACTTGTGTCCCCTGTACTGCAGGTAATTCTTTACCATTGAACCATCTGGGAAGACCATATTGCTTATTAAGTTAGGCATACTCATTCCCCAAGCCTCTCATTTCACTTTATAAACATCCCATTTACTGTTTCAAATATACTATATTATGCATATTCCCTCCTGACTACACATTTCCAGGAATAAAGACCATATTTTCATTAAATATACTCTTTGCTATTTGCATTCTTTGCTGTTGTTGTTTAGTTGCTAAGTTGTGTCCAACTCCTTAGGATCCCATGGACTGCAGTACATCAGGTTTCCTAGTCCTTCACTATCTCACGGAAGTTTGTTCAAATTCATGTGCTCTAAGTTGGTGATACTATCTAAGCATTTTTTCCTCTGCTATCCCCCTTTTCCTTTAATGTTTGCCTTCAATATTTCCCAGTATATTTTCCCATTAGTTGCTCTTTGCATTAGGTGGCCAAAGTATTGGAGACTCAGCCTCAGCATCAATCCTTCCAAAAATTCAGGGTTGATTTCCTTTAGGATTGACTGGTTTGATCTCCTTGAAGTCCAAGGGACTCTCAAGTGTCTTTGCCAGCACCACAATTCAAAATCATTGGTTCTTTGGCATTCAGTTTTCTTTATGATGCAACTCTCACATCAAGACGTGACTCCTGGAAAAATCTTAGTTTTGACTACATGAACATTTGTTGGCAAAGTGATGTCTCTGCTTTTTAATATTCTGTCTAGGTTTACCATAGCTTTTCTTCCAAGGAGCAAGTGTTTTTAATTTCATGGATGCAGTCACTATCTACAGTGATTTTGGAGGCCAAGAAATAAAATCTGTCATTTCTTCCACTTTTTCCCCATCTATTTGCCATGAAGTTATGGGACTGGATGCCATGATCTTAGTTGGTTTTCTTTTTTTAATGTTGGATTTCAACCCAGCTTTTTCACTCTTCTCTTTCATCCTCATAAATAGGCTCTTTATTTCCTTTTTCACTTTCTGCCTTTACAGTGGTGTCATTTACATATCTGACACTGTTGATATTTTTCCCAGAAATCTTGATTTCAGCTTATGCTTTATCCAGCCTGGCATTTCACATGATGTGCTCTGCATATATATTAAATAAGCAGGGTGACAATATCTACTTAATACAAAATATGTTCTTAAAAACAAAGTGTTCTGGTAGAATGATCTCATCTAATCTCTAGTTATACAGTATTTTAAAAGAGGAAAAAAGTTGTCTTATCATATGGTAATATAATATATTATCTAAACTCTTCTGCATCATTATAGTGCTTCTAATGAATTGATTTTTGATATAGCAACATGGGCAGATAAAGTTATTTTTAACTTTAGAAAATCAGTCAGTTCAGTTCAGTCACTCAGTCATTTCCAACTGAGTGGCCCCATGGACCACAACACCCCAGGGCTCCCTGTCCTTTGCCAACATCCCAAGTTTACTCAAATTGATGTCCACAGAGTCAGTGATTCCATCTAACCATCTCATCCTCTGTTGTCCCCTTCTCCTCCTGCCCCCAATCCCTCCCAGCATCAGACTCATTTCCAATGAGTCAACTCTTTGCATCAGGAGGCCAAAGTATTGTAGTTTCAGCTTCAGCATCAGTTCTTCCAATAAATATTCAGGACTGATTTCCTTTAAGATAGACTAGTTGGATCTCTTTGCAGTCCAAGGGACTCTCAAGAGTCTTCTCCAACACCATAGTTCAAAATCATCAATTCTTCAGCACTCAGCTTTCTTTATGGTCCAGTTCTCACATCCATACATGACTACTAGAAAAACCATGGCTTTGACTAAATGGACCTTTGTTGGCAAAGTAATATCTCTGCTTTTAAATACATGGTCTAGGTTGGTCATAACTTTTCTTTCAAGGAGCAAGAGTCTTTTAATTTCATGGCTGCAGTCACCACTTGCAGTGAGCCCCCAAAATAAAATCTGTCACTGTTTCCCCATCTATTTGCCATGAAGTGATGGGACTGGATGCCATGGTCTTAGTTTTCTGAATGTTGAGTTTCAAGCCAACTTTTTCACCCTCCTTTTTCACTTTCATCAAGAGGGTCTTTAGTTTTTACTTTAGAAAATAGTGTGGCTTTAATCGTATCCACTCTACTTTTCTATTCTGATTCAGAAGGACTACAAACAAAAGAAATTTTTTTCTGAACACTTTACTAATAACTCTGTCATATTTACATTCAGATGGAGCAATATCCTGTCCAAAAAGAATACATAAACAGCAACAATCAGTCTGTGATGAACAAATGAATTTCATATAGAATCAAGTAATCATCTGTCTCTATAAATATAAAAGAAAAATAATAATCCCATTTCAGACATGTCTAAGACTCAACTCCATTTTTGTTACATTTAGGTAACAGTGCTAGTCTCATAAATGCATAAAAAGTTGTGGTTATAATCCAGTCATTATTTAACTCCTTCTGTATATGAATCATTGCAATATTTTTGCCAAATTAAATTGTGGAGTCATGATCTAGATTATGTTAAAATCTAAGATAGTTTCTAGATCTAAATAAACTATTAAAAAGAGCAAGAGATATTTCCTTTAGTGTGATGGTATTAAGTTGATCTGAAAGAATAACTTATCTCAAGTTGTAATTAAAGTTTTAAAATAATCTGGAATAATTTACACCCATACATTCAGTCATAGACACTCTGCAAACTTTTATGAGGTAATTTCACTGATATTTATTGGAGCATGTCTATTGCAAATTTCATCTTTATTTTTATTACAGACAGTACTATAAAAAATACACTTAAATGAATGTCAGTGACTTGACTTTACATTTCAAGCTGTACAATTTTTCTGTATATAATCCTTAATACTGCTGCTACTGCTGCTAAGTTGCTTCAGTTGTGCCTGACTCTGTGAGACTCCATAGACAGTAGCCCACCAGGCTCCCCCATCCCTGGAATTCTCCAGGCAAGAATATTGGAGTGGTTTGCCATTTTCTTCTCCAAATCCTTAGTAACATTAGTGTTATATTTAAAGTAAAAATATTCATCATGAATAAACCCATGCCAATGATGTGAAAATTGAATATTAAACTTTTAATAACTAATATAATGTTTGAAAAAGTATACTTTTTTCACTGTAGCTTTTTTATTTCTTTACTTTTATTGTTTACTAAAGTTTTAAAAATTTATTTATTTTTAATTGAAAGATAATTGCTTTACAATATTGTGTTGGTTTCTGCCATCCATCAACGTAAATGAGCCATAGACAGGCACATGTCCCCTTTCTCTTGAATCTCCATCACACCTTCCACCCCTTCCCACCACTCTAGGTTGTTACAGAGCCCATACTTTGCCATTTTAAATTTTATATTTTTTAAGATCTTTTTTTGTGAAAAGATAATTATAAAGTGTTTGGGAATATTGGTCATGAGAATCTTTATCACAGCTTATTTATCCTGGATCTACTACAACAGTTCATGTTATGAAAGAAAACTTTTTAAGATTTAAGATGTTGAATCACTTCACAGATTAAGAGAGGCTGGCCATAGTAACAAGGCATCAGTCAGTGAAGTTGCTCAGTCGTGTCCTACTCCTTGCAGTCCCATGGACTGTAGCCTACCAGGCTCCTCCATCTATGGAATTTTCCAGGCAAGGGTACTGGAGTGAGTTTCCATTTGCATAAACACCCATTATTATTGTTTTATTGTTCATTTCTGAATTTCCTCTAGCTGCTCTTCCAGCTCCTCCAAGTTCAGTCACTCCAAACAAACATCCCTGTAGTTGCTCCCTCTAGGCTACCAAAGGATTAACTTCTACATTTTACTTGATTTCTTAGCAGTATTTGATACCTTTTGATCATTTACTCCTTTAAACGTTCTTTTCTTAGCTCCCATATTATAACACTTAGATTTTTAAACGTAGTTTTATTTTGTCTGTTTTGGCTCTCTCTCTCTGGCTTCCAGTTCCAGCTTTCTTGATGACTTCTCCTCTACCTGACTCTTGAATGCCTCCCTTAATGTAGGTCTATTTTTTATTATCTAATAATCTTTCTTGAGGATTGCATGCATTCCTAAGGCTTGACTGTTAATTTTATGCCAACAGATTTGAAATATTTTCTAACAGTGAGAACCTTACTTCTGACTTCTATAACTACATATTTAAATGTCAGCATTTGAAATTTTTCCATGGATATTACAGAGTATTTGCTAAAATAACATCTAAAAAGTTTACCATTTTCCCCTTTTCTAAGTGTATTTCTTATTCTAACTTTCCTTTCTCAGGAATTGATACACCTTTATAATAGTTAGTGGCTGATGGCAGAAACCTCTCAATTCTTCCTTAAATCTGTCTACTCTTCTGCTTCTTCCTCTGAACCATTATGTGAGTGTATCTAAGCCCCTGGAAGAAAGGTTTAGACTGTGTGGGACTGTTTTGGTTATCACTGTGTATTGGTAGTGGTAAGAAAATTACCTTACAGGGATAACAAAAATTATAATACCCTACAATACATAGGATAGTTCTACATAATGAATTTTCTTCGCATTGGATTTATTTTAATGAAGGGTATTTAATATAGAAAATAAGTTAAATAGAGGGACTTGGAAGATTATAAAAGCAAAATTGAGATACTAAAGTATCACAGAAAAAGTAAGTACAGAGAGTGTCTCTAACCCTAAGCTGAAAATGAGAAGGAGATGTGGTTATCAGAATCTAAAATTTAGAGGTAGAGCCCCAGAGAAGTAGAACTCTGCAGAGGAGACACAGTCCAGCTGGAGGGATGATCTTGGAAGCTCAGAGGAGGAGCCTGCAGAGATGGAACTCAACAGTGAAGGAGAGGGCACAGATTGGCTGCTGTTGGTCACTTGAAAGAAGTCAGTGAAGCTGGTTTTGTGAATATGAAAAGAATGCTCCAAAATCACTACAGATGGTGACTGCAGCCATGAAATTAAAAGACACTTACTCCTTGGAAGAAAAGGTATGACTAACCTAGACAGAATATTGAAAAGCAGAGACATTACTTTGCCAACAAATGTTCGTCTAGTCAAGGCTATGGTTTTTCCAGTGGTCATGTATGGATGTGAGAGTTGGACTGAGAAGAAAGCTGAGCACCAAAGAATTGATGCTTTTGAACTGTGGTGTTGGAGAAGGCTCTTGAGAGTCCATTGGACTGCAAGGAGATCCAACCAGTCCATTCTGAAGGAGATCAGCCCTGGGTGTTCTTCGGCAGGAATGATGCTAAAGCTGAAACTCCAGTACTTTGGCCACCTCATGCAAAGAGTTGACTCATTGGAAAAGACTCTGATGCTGAGAGGGATTGGGGGCAGGAGGAGAAGGGATGACAGAGGATGAGATGGCTGGATGGCATCACTGACTCGATGGACATAAATCTGAGTGAACTCCGGGAGTTGGTGATGGACAGGGAGGCCTGGTGTGCTGTGATTCATGGGGTCACGAAGAGTCAGACATGACTGAGTGACTGAACTGAACTGAAGTGAACTGAACTGAAAGAATTTGGAAACTGGAGCTAACCACTGCTGGACCAGCTACAACTGCTTGAAAGAAGTGCTTACTAATTCATGTGATGCCGATGAGAAGAGTAGGCATCTCTTGTACTATTGACAGAATCTTACAGAAAACCACAGAGAAGGGAAAAGGTAGTTTGGATGGTCCTAGTACCAGAATCTTGTAATGTTGATTAGAAGAGCTTCCTTGAAGCTTAGAGATTTATAATCATTATTTCTCAGTGTCTAGACACATTGAATAGAAAACTAATTAGTCACTATGTTTTCTATCATGTCAACTATCTAGACTATGCTGCTGCTGCTTCTGAACTGAATCACATGATTTTACTCCCTTCTAAACTTTAGTACTTCTTTTTCTAACCTATGAGCAATGCAAACTCCTTAAGCAAGGGTCTTTATTAGACTTCCCTCCTCTTACTTCCTTTTTTTCTCTTGTATCATTTTCTTTCCTTCAGTTACTGTGTTATTTTCTGCTTCAAATGTAAATATTGACAAAATATTTATCAGGTAAGCTCCTATTTATCTTACTTTCAGAGAAAATGTTATTCTGACTGGCATTTCCTGTTGCCTCAATCCATATAAATTCCCCATTAAAATCTATATATGAATATTCTCATAGCCATGCATATTCTATATCATAACATGTGATTATGCGTTCGTATAGATTTCTATAATATGATACATAAAGTAAATTTAAAATTCTAAAAGGGCATAAATTGCACCAGTTTTTCTTCAATATAGTTGAACAAAGCTAGTGGAGGTGATGGAATTCCAGTTGAGCTATTTCAAATCCTGAAAGATGACGCTGTAAAAGTGCTGCACTCAGTATGTCAGCGAATTTGGAAAACTCAGTAGTGGCCACAGGACTGGAAATGTCAGTTTTCATTCCAATCCCACAGAAAGGCAGTGCCAAAGAATGGTCAAACTATCGTACAATTGCACTCATCTCAAACGCTAGTAAAGTAATGCTCAAAATTCTCCAAGCCAGGCTTCAGCAATACATGAACTTCCCCATTAAAATCTATATATGAATATTCTCATAGCCATGCATATTCTATATCATAACATGTGATTATGCGTTCGTATAGATTTCTATAATATGATACATAAAGTAAATTTAAAATTCTAAAAGGGCATAAATTGCACCAGTTTTTCTTCAATATAGTTGAACAAAGCTAGTGGAGGTGATGG
The DNA here is from genome assembly GCA_006408675.1 of Madoqua kirkii. NCBI lineage: Eukaryota > Metazoa > Chordata > Mammalia > Artiodactyla > Bovidae > Madoqua > Madoqua kirkii. Next base: position 5,309 of record SJYC01083993.1, on the reverse strand, counting down.
AATTCCAGTTGAGCTATTTCAAATCCTGAAAGATGACGCTGTAAAAGTGCTGCACTCAGTATGTCAGCGAATTTGGAAAACTCAGTAGTGGCCACAGGACTGGAAATGTCAGTTTTCATTCCAATCCCACAGAAAGGCAGTGCCAAAGAATGGTCAAACTATCGTACAATTGCACTCATCTCAAACGCTAGTAAAGTAATGCTCAAAATTCTCCAAGCCAGGCTTCAGCAATACATGAACTGTGAACTTCCAGATGTTCAAGCTGGTTTTAGAAAAGGCAGAGGAACCAGAGATCAAATTTCCAACATCCACTGATCATCGAAAAAGCAAGAGAGTTCCCAGAAAAACATCTATTTCTGCTTTATTGACTATGCCAAAGACTTTGACTGTGTGGATCACAAGAAACTGGAAAATTCTGAAAGAGATGGGTATACCAGACCACTTGACCTGCCTCTTGAGAAACCTATATTCAGGTCAGGAAGCAGCAGTTAGAACTGGACATGGAACAACAGATTGGTTCCAAATAGGAAAAGGAGTACGTCAAGACTGTATGTTGTCACCCTGCCTATTTAACATATATGCAGAGTACATCATGAAAAACTCTAGGCAAGAGGAAGCCCTGACTGGGAATCAAGATTGCTGGGAGAAATATCAATAACCTCAGATATGCAGAAGACAGCACCCTTATGGCAGAAACTGAAGAAGAACTAAAGAGCCTCTTGATGAAAGTGAAAGTGGAGAATGAAAAATTTTTTCTTAAAGCTCAGTATTCAGAAGACTAAGAATATGGCATCCAGTCCCATCCCTTCATAGCAAATAGATGTAGAAAGAGTGGAAACAGTGACTGACTTTATTTTTCTGGGCTCAAAAATCACTGCAGATGTTGACTGTAGCCATGCAATTAAAATATGCTTACTCCTTGGAAGGAAAGTTATGACCAACTTAGGCAGCATATTTAAAAGCAGAGACATTACTTTGCCAACAAAGGTCCATCTAATTAAGGCTATGGTTTTTCCATTGGTCGTGGATGGATGTAAATGTTGGACTGTGAAGAAAACTGAGCACTGCAGAATTGATGTTTTTGAACTGCGTTGTTGGAGAAGACTCTTAAGAGTCACATGTGATATATCCTTGTACTTCAAGGAGATCCAATGAGTCCATCCTAAATGAAATCAGTCCTGAGTGTTCATTGGAAGGACTGGTGTTGAAGCTGAAACTCCAATACTTTGGCCACCTGATGCGAAGAGTTAACTCACTGAAAAGACACTGATGCTGGGAAAGATTGAGGGCGGGAGGAGAAGGGGATGACAGAGGTTGAGATGGTTGGATGGCATCACTGGCTTGATGGACATGGGTTTGGGTGAACTCTGAGAATTGGTGATGGACAAAGAGACCTGGCGTGTTGTGGATCATGGGGTTGTAAAGAGTCAGACACGACTGAACTGAACTGAACCCAAAATAAGAAATCTTTTGACAAAATAATGTAATAAAATGTGATTTCTTTACATTTTTATCTTTAAAAGGGCACGAAAGGGTAAATTTATGCTTAGTGAACCGACATAAAATCTTGACAGATTTATTAAATATAAATTTAAAATTCTAGCAATTTGATTATTAAATAAGTGATGTATAGAGTTGATCATACATATTTTGGAACTGTTAAATGCAAAAGACCACATACATTGATCATATAGATTTTAAAGAATAAAATATTACAGTAAAATTCAGGCAGCACATATAGTATCAAAATAAAAAGTTCTTAAAAGACTTAAAGTACCCTGCCTGCAAAAAATATTCTTTTCAAATTAATGATGAAGAACAACACAAACGGAATCATTAGAAAAGAATGAATCCATAATAAGCAAATTTCTATCCAACAGCCATATAGAAAAATAATGCACTCTATCCCATCTCTGTGTGTAGGAATATTTTGACACTGTAACATACCTGTTTAGGTACAAAACAGTAGTCTTATCCTCCTAGTACAGTAGGCAGCCAATGTAGTTAGTTATAGAAACAAGCATGCTTTCACCACTGCAGGCCTGACTAAACCAAGCCTTTTATAAAATCAATGATGCAGTCTTTCAGCAGTTTTGTGGTGTCCTCAATGAAACACAGCTTATACTTTACCAGTGAAATTGTCTCCAAGGTAGCTTCGTGTCACTGGTAGGTTAACATTGTGGAATGAAGGTACTGCCTCATATCCTTACATGTTTACCACTTTGGTAAACTGAAAGTCACAAATGCAAAAGTTTCTCAAAATTTAAACATAGAGTTATATTACTCAGCGATTCTCTTCTTAGGTATTTACCCAATAGAATAGAAACCCTATGTCCTCAAACAAGCAAATGTACGTACTAATGTTTAGAGTTGTATTATTCATAATAGCCAAAAAGAGAAAACAACCTTAATGTGCATTACATGATGAATGAACAACATGGGATATCCCCTTAAATTGATTATTATTCTGTAGTCAAACATATTGAATTACTGCTATTCATTACAACATGAACTGACCTCAAAAGAAGCCAGACACGAAAGGCCACATATCGTATGATTCCATTTACATGACATGTTCTAATAGGCCAATTTACAGAGACAGAAAACATATTATCTTGCCAGAACCTGAAGGGTAGGAGACTTAGAGAATGCCTGCTAATGGACACAGATTTTCATTTTGGGGTGATGACAACATTCTGGAATTAGAAAGCTCTGATAGTTGGCCAGCTTTGTCAGTTTTCTAAAATTCATTGAACTGTGCATTGTAAAAGTGTGACTCACATGTGATATATTTCAATAATAAAAATATGAGAGGCAAAAGAGTGGAAGCCAGGCTTCAAATAGAAGGAAATAAAAATTGTTTCTGTGAAAGAGGAGAAGGGGCTGAACTATTGAAGAGGGGAAACACTGGGTTAGATAGATGTTGAAAGGTTTGAGATGCATTTTTAACTAATATTTCTAGTTGACATATAGATGTTAATTAGGAATTCCAGCTTACTATTTATACTTTCAAATTGTTTTCAAGCCTGCTATACCATTTTTCCTTCCAATACACTATACATTCTACCAAGAATTAGTCACCAGTTGTTTCCTTTGCTATTTCATCTGACTGTAATACCTTCAATTTTATGTGACTATAATACCTATCTCAATATTTTAAGATGTAAATTAAATTCACACTTCTTGAAATATTCCTTTAATATAGACTTCTTCTTCCATTTAGAGGAGACTCTTCTCCTCTGCCCTCTCAGGTTTTCTCAGGTACCTCCTGTCTGGGGGAGAATAAATTTTCTTCTACCCTTTTAGGTTCTTCTGGCTGTTCTAAAAAATAAAATTGGCATGAGACAGATTAACAGGAAAAAAATCAGACAAAAATTTAATAACATATAGACACGGGAGAGATCCAAGAAACAAACTCACCAAAATGGCCGAAACTTTCACCTTAAAGATTATCTTCAGCTGAAGACAAATGGATATTGGGGATAGTGATTTGGGACTTCGAAAGGGCAGCAGGGAGTTCCCATGGAGAGAGAATGCAAATATTTGGTAAATAAATGTCTGCTGGGTCACACAGAGACAATGGAACAGTGTAAGCTGATCTCTGGTCTCTGTAGAATTTCCTCTACCTAACCTAGCCCATATTCTTTCAGATATTTCTGATGATAACTCTGTGCTAGGAACATGCTTTTTCCTCTACATTGTTCTGGACAGTTAGGGGGAAGGTCAAAATTTCAGAAAGAAACTTGTTGACCTTGACTTTCACAGTTAGAAAAATCCACATGTCACGGAGATGTTTGGGATGGCAAGCTTTGCTTCCCTGCACTATGTCAGGCTTCCCAGTTGGCACTACTGGCACGAGTAAAGACTTGCCTGCCAATGTAGGAGATGAAAGAGACGGTTTGATCTCTGGGTCAGGAAAATCCCCTGGAGAAGGGCATGGCAACCCACTCTAGTATTCTTGCCTGGAGAATCCCATGGACAGAGGAGCCTGGCAGACTACAGTTCATAGGGTCACAAAAAGTCAGACACAACTGAAGCAACTTAGCATGCACGCATGCACGCACACAAACCCTAACCTTCCTTGAGTCGAAGAATGTATGCACTTGGCTTAACCCAACCACAGAGTATAAACATGCTGCAGCAGAAACTACACATTATTAAACATCTTCATTCTTAATTCAACAAGACCTTCTGGATACATAGTTTGAAATTTTATATTGGTAAATAAAGCTGTAGTTGATAAAAAATATTTCATTCTCTTTATAGTCTGTGTTCTTAATATACTTTAGCAACATACATCCGATCGTCACTGGTTTTGGATTCTGTACTTAGAAATCACTTGCTTGCTGAAGTTTCTCTGTTACCTCTAGCATACTCAGGGTGCTTCCCTCAGGGTGGTTAATTGAGGTCAAAGGCAGTGCAAAATATTGGAGCCACTCAGTGACCGCCTTCCCAGAAGAGGCTGAGCAAGGAGATGTTCCTCCTTCTTCTTGCAGCTGGGATGCTGTAAACAAGCACATTGTTCATGGTCTATTTAGCATGTGACATTTTTCTCATTTTGTGGATTTTGTTGGTGGTTTGCTTCTTAAAATGACCCCCAAGTGCAGCACTGAAGAGCCGCTGTTCTTAAGGCTGTGATGGGTGATATGGAAAAATATATGTTAGACAAACTTCATTCATGCATGAGTTTTTGTGCTGTTGGTTGTGAATTTAATTTCTATGAATCAACATCATATAATAAATAAGTCATCACTAAACAAAAATATACATTTTAAAAGATTATGTATCAGATAGGAGAGAAAAAAGTTCTATATTGATTAGTCTATGAAAATGTGACCAGAAGCTGGCAGGAGCCTAAGTATTTTTTCTGTGAGCAATGGTTCAATAGTTAATAAATCAGTATGGGCAGTGACTTTATGGATATACTGCAGTGGCTAACAACAATTTTCAGGATACGTAAAAGATTTTCATTCTTGTATGTAACAAAATATTGCATTTCACTTGTTTGCACTTTCTATTTTCCTTTAATACTATAAAATACAAAGAAAAAGTTTAAATGCCATTAATTTATAAATTAATTTTACTTTAAAAGTGGTGAGAATATTATAATGCCATTTTAGTAAACTTTAATAAAACCTTTAAAATTTACATAAAGAGGATAAAGTGGTTAGCAATAAATTTAGGACATTTGACATTTATCTTTTTAAGACTGTTTTTTAAATCTTAGGCAGTTACTTAGCATGTTTAATGCAAAAAATATGTTATTTTATATCCAAAAGTAGATATATATATCCACAGTCAGCTCCTGG
>SJYC01083992.1:0-15770 GCA_006408675.1 Madoqua kirkii | reverse complement strand
CAACTAAGGTCTGTCTAGTCAAGCCTATCGTTTTTCCTGTGGTCATGTTTGGATGTGAGAGTTGGACTGTGACGAAGGCTGAGCACTGAAGAATTGAATCTGAACTGTGGTGTTGGAGAAGACTCTTGAGAGTCCCTTGGACTGCAAGGAGATCCAACCAGTCCATTCTGAAGGAGATCAACCCTGGGATTTCTTTGGAAGGAACAATGCTAAAGCTGAAACTCCAGTACTTTGGCCACCTCGTGTGAAGAGTTGACTCATTAGAAATGACTCTGATGCTGGGAGAGTTTGGGAGCAGAAGGAGAAGGGGACGACAGAGGATGAGATGGCTGGATGGCATCACTGACTCGATGGACATGAGTCTGAGTGAACTCCGGGAGATGGTGATGAACAGGGAGGCCTGGTGTGCTATGATTCATGGGGTCACAAAGAGTTGGACACGACTGAGTGACTGAACTGATCTGAACTGAGATATATATCCAAAAGTAGATGTATATTTTCCAAAATGAAAATATTAGTGTAATGAAAAAAATGCATTACATACTTAAAACAGATAAAGTCACTTTCTTTCATAAAGTTAATGCATTTGAAAGGTGGTCAAGACTATGACAGCTCCAGAAATGTATATTTGAACTTCTTACAGCCACCATAGTGTCTCAATTCACTAAGCAGAATATCCTGCCAAAAATGTTTAAATTAAGACACTCTGATACCCAAAGATCACGTGTGTATGTAGATGTATGCTCACTAAAGTTAGAATAACTGACAAAACAGAAGAGATTAGGCACAAAAGGTGGCTATTGTTTTAAACTTTGGGCTCCCCAAGTAAGATGAAACAATATTCAAACAGTCTTTGACTTCTTGAAGGAAAAATAGCTTTCCCAAGATGAAAGATGAACATTATCATCTATAATATCAGTGGGCATTGCTTCATGCCCAACTCTTTGTGACCCCATGGACTGCACCCTGCAAGACTCCTCTGTCCATGTGACTTCCTAGTCAACAATACTGGAGTGGATTGCCATTTCCTTCTCTAGGGGATCTTCCCAACACAGGGGTCAAACGCTAATCTCCTTTGTCTCCTGCCTTGCAGGCAGATTCTTTACCTCGTGAACCATCAAGAAAGACCCCAAAACATGATACTAACCCTAATTTTCAGACATTCTCTTTATTCAGAGTATCACATCAATTAATATAAAATTATCTTAGATCCTCTAGTAGAGATTATTGACTGAGTCATTTTAAACTTTTTCTTAACCAATTCATTTCTTTATTTGGAGGTATGTTAATTCAAGAAAGTCTTTCCAAAAAAGGTAAATATATTCCAGCTTGTATTGAGGCTTTATCAAATGTATGTTCTCTTGTTGCTGAGTCCCTTATATTATGGTTTCATTTCCTGTCTTGCTCTACTAATCAGTAAGGCCTTGTGGACCACTGCAATAAAATTTATTCAGAGTATCACATCAATTAATATAAAATTATCTTAGATCCTCTAGTAGAGATTATTGACTGAGTCATTTTAAACTTTTTCTTAACCAATTCATTTCTTTATTTGGAGGTATGTTAATTCAAGAAAGTCTTTCCAAAAAAGGTAAATATATTCCAGCTTGTATTGATGCTTTATCAAATGTATGTTCTCTTGTTGCTGAGTCCCTTATATTATGGTTTCATTTCCTGTCTTGCTCTACTAATCAGTAAGGCCTTGTGGACCACTGCAATAAAATATCCTCACAAAAATGGCTGATCTCGAATTGAGACTGACTTCATGCATTAGTCTAAAAGTTCAAGTGGAAAATAAATGATAGGTGTGAAAGACTTTTTTTTAATTCTGTAAGAAAATTCAGAATCAGTGAAGCACAGATTTAACTTACCCTGTATTAGTTAGTTAGTCGTGTCTGATTCTTTGTGGCCCCATGGATTGTAGCCATCCAGTCTCCTCTGTCCATTGTATTATCCAGGCAAAAATACTGGAGTGGGTTGCTGAATCTTCCAAATCCAGGGATCAAACCCTGGTCTCCTGCTTTATAGGCAGATTCTTTACCATCTGAGCCACCAGGGAAGCCCTAGAATGGAGTTAAAAAAAAAAAGTCTTCCCGGATGGCTCCACAGGGAAAGAATCTGCCTGCAATTCAGGAGATACAGGTTCAATGCCTGGGTTGTGAAGATACCCTGGATAAGGAAATGGCAACCCACTCCAGTATTCCTGCCTGAAAAGTCCCATGGACAGAGGAGCTGGATGGGCAAAAGGAGCCTGACAGGCTACAGTCCGTGGGGTCACAAAGAGTCAGGCACGACTGAGCACACACACAATAAAAGGGTCACTGTTTCTTTTTGTTTCTTATATATACAGTCTTCTCAGTAAATACTAAAGTTGATAATTTAGTAAGAACCTGCCATTTACACCAGGAGAAAAGTGAAATTCATTTCAGAGTAAAGCCACATTTAGGAAAGGTCAGCTCAGGAGACAAATATAGCATCTTCTTCCTTCCTTGGTTCTTATACTGAATTAGTCTGCTGCTTCCCAGGTCATACGGAAAATACTACTGGGCTTCAGTTTGCTTCCATAGCTTTCTATTTGTGCTAATACATTTCAACTTTTTTCTGTATTCTAATACATGCTGTCTTTGGTTCATCTCTCTTTCTCCTTCTGGAGTTTTACCCACAGAAATTCTTTGAATATAAGTAACATACCATAAGTACATTTGCCTAGTCCTCTCACATATTGCTGATGTTTCAAAAATCAGATATAAATGATTATTTGAGTGCTTTTTATACATACATTCTAATTCTTTAGGTTGCAAATAGCCAAAACTAGCTCAAACTAATGCATTTTATAGTAATTATAAGACTTTTTTTCTAGACAAGGAAGCAGGGCACGCATCAGACACTAGAATGTAATACAGGAGTGTCAATGGGAATATGGAATTCTGACTCACTTCCTATCTATCTTTCATTTTCTCTCTCCTTATTTTTTTCTTTCTTTCTTATCCTTCTGTCAAAACAGCCCTCTAAACATAAGACTCTAATATTAAGAATGTATGATCAAGAACAAATCTGCCCACTCTATCTTTGTCAGTAGTAGCTCTCATGAAATTCCAAAATATCTTCATATGACTTACAATCTTGTCTCTGAACAACAAACGCATTTTACAGAAAAGAACACCAGCCAATGGGATGATCTCAAAGGTTTATTTGACTTTATCATGTTTCTCCTGGAAAAGTAGCAGCAGGTCTTCAGATGAATGGAATAGTCTCCAGAAGCTGTCTCTTATACACATCTTGTAAGTCAGCTGACTGGAGTAATGACACAATGTATGTTTTACTCATAACAAAAGCAAGATTTTGATATTTTCATGAACAACTTAGATCTAGAGACAATACCAAAAAAAATGATAATGGTGTATTTCTTTATCATGGAAGAAGTTAAAGAAAACTTACACTATAAATTAAAACTTAAAAGTAAGACATTTGTATACATTAAGATTAATAGATTTTATAATATGTAGCATACTAGAGAACCTGTTTTATATTAGCCATCTAACAAATTATATAAAATAAATTATCCAGTTGTGAGCAATTAGCACTTTCAACTTTCATTTGTATATGGCTTGAAAAATGTGGAATATTCTTTTATCATAATGAGAACTAAATCTTAGATATTATCATGAGTGTCACCAGTTTGGCAAGTTTTCATGCAAGTCAATGATCTGCAGTGTCAAGTCTCTAAAATTATGGCTAAAAAATAGCACATCAGCCATCCATGGATTAATGTAAGTCATTTAAAAGAACGGAGGAAACAAGTACATCACACTTAAATTCTAAATGGGCAAAACTGTTTCCTGATTTAGAGGTTGTTTTCTTTTCTTTTTTTTTCAACTGTTATTGATTTCCATGTAGAACTTCAACAGTTTATTTACTATTAGAGCACTAGAAATATTTTCTTTGTGTTTCTGTGAAATTATTTCTCATGAGAGGTTAAGGAATCAACCCATAGTGTGTCTATAGTGGAAGGTGTCCCTGGTTTAATTGAAAATTGGAAAACCAAAAATTAAAGTGAAATCCACCATATATATATATATATTAAAAAAAAATATATATATATATATTTAAAGGCACTGCTTGTATACAGTCCCTACCCATCAGGATCTTACTGTGTGCTCACTGATAAACAAGTAACCAACAGGTAAATGTTGGTCAAATGCAGCTTTCCTATTGGGTCAGGCAATTGGTCAAGAAGTCCCATACTATAGGGAAATTAATAGAGCTAAAGTGGGCAGTGCAGTATGCTCTCTCTTTAACCACAACTGATTGAAAACAACTAAGAGTCTCTACAGAGTGGCCAGCATCCTTGGTGGCCCTAGACAAATTAAGTCCTGCCTGATTCGCTCCTTATAAAGTTATGCTACGTGCTTAGTCACTGAGTTGTGTCCAACTCTTTGCAACTCTATGGACTGTAGCCTGCCAGCCTTTTCTGTCCATGGGATTATCCAGGCAAGAATACTGGAGTGGGTTGCCATGCCCTCCTCCAGGGCATCTTGCCAAGCCAGGGATCGAACCCAGTTCTCCCACAATCCAGGCAACTTATTTACCATTTGAGCCACCAAGGAAGCCCTTTGAAAAGATTAGTGCAAGACATTTAGGTAAAGATACTTTTTTATTTTCTTGGGCTCCAAAATCACTGCAGATGGTGACTGCAGAGTTGCCAGTAAAGGTCCATATAGTCAAAGCTATGGTTTTTGCAGTAGTCATGTATGGATGTGAGAGTTGGACTATAAAGAAAGGTGAGCACCAAAGAACTCATGCTTTTGAACTGTGGTGTTGGAGAGAACTTTGAGAGTCCCTTGAACTGCAAGGAGATCTAGCCAGTCAAGCCTAAAAGAAATCAACCCTGAGTATTCATTGGAAGGACTGATGCAGAAGCTGAAGCTCCAATACTTTGACCGAAATAAAGAACTGACTCACTGCAGAACTTTACTGCAAAGTAAAGATGCAAAGAACCGACTTATTGGAAAAGACCCTGATGCTGGGAAAGATTGAAGGTAGGAGGAGAAGGGGATGACAGAAGATGAGATGGTTGGATGACATCACTGACTCAATGGACAGGAGTTTGAGCAGGCTTCAGGAGCTGGTGATGGATGGGGAAGTCTGGTATGCTGCAGGCCATGGGGTCACAAAGAATCAGATATGACTGAGAAACTTAACTGAACTAAACTGATAACTCAACAAGGCAAAAAACTATTCTGCAGTTCTGCATGAACAATTTCATTTAACACAGTTTCTAGAACACCCACTGGGAAATATGTGAATGTTTATTGGACATGATAACTCAGGTTTTTGCTCATCACATGACTACCTTCTTAAGTTAGTCAAGCTAAGATGGAGTTTTAAGTCCCTCCCCAGCACTTTCACATTAATAGAAAGCAAAATGCCTATACATCCCACCTCTATAAGTAGAGTCAAAGAATCCCTTTTATATACATTTTTTAAATTCAATAAGCTATCCTTATCACATTTTTTTCATTAAAACATAGTGCCTTAATTACTACATATGACTTGAAGTAGAGAGAAACTATTATCTTAAGTACAGTCTCCCCCCACAAAAAAAAAAAAAAAAATTGTTAGAAAAGGAATTTTTTACAAACCTGCCTAGAAGGCACTGATATGTGTACTGGAAAGCATTATCACTAGAACTGTTGCCTTTCATGGAAGCTGACCCTAGAACTTGAGGTGTATTTCTATTGCCATCAGTGAGTGTCCTCATCAAGACAGGTTCCTCTTGGTGGCAGTTAACTGAATATGAACTTGTGACTATGAACAGGAAGCTGGCAGCAAAAGTAGTAACATTCCTCTTGGTTGTGAACCTTTTGTGTTCAATTCTTTGTTTTATTTTATATTTTGAATCAACCCTGAAAGGCCAAAGTAGCACTCATTTTCAACCTTCTAGATTATTCTGAAAGTCAATTTCTAGAATAAAAGTCCTTTGTTTTTTGTTTAATTGAAATAAATAAGGAGTAACTGGCAAAATTACAGGAGATAACTATTGATAAAATGTGAACATAATGTTGATTATGTGGCCTGCTTGAATGTAAAAATTTGATTGTCTAATCAGAATTAGAAAAGGGATACTCGGATCCCATGGAATGGGGTGCTGCTGGCACCTATTCCTCAATAAGATGTCAGACTGCTAGAAGCTTCCAAGCTTTCAGTTAACAGAAGATAAGTTTCTCTAGCTGGTCTCTGCCATGGGGCAAGGAGCACTGTACTTTGCCTTTGTGACTGCTTGAATTATCTTCCCACAGATCAAGATAATACATGGGAAATGTGTCAAGCACCAATAGGAAAAGAGCAGGACATGCATGTAGGGTTTTGGAGCAAATCCATGCACGCTTCAGATAGCACTTTTCATGGAAATAGATCCTGGATTGCTACTGAGACCTAAGAGTTTGAATATCTTGAACTTGGGACAAATATCAATGACTGTAACTACTAAAATGTTTGTCATAAATTGAATGTTATCTGATTTATCTCTTCCCAATTTTTCTGGGGCAGCAGTATTCATCAAATAAAAGCTGGGAAAGTGAAGATCAGCTTCAACAGGCTCTGAATAACTGCATGAGCATAAAAGTAAAATAACTGTATGAGCTGGTGACTCATTTCTGCTACTGAGACCTAAGAGTTTGAATATCTTGAACTTGGGACAAATATCAATGACTGTAACTACTAAAATGTTTGTCATAAATTGAGTGTTTTCTGATTTATCTCTTCCCAATTTTTCTGGGGCAGCAGTATTCATCAAATAAAAGCTGGGAAAGTGAAGATCAGCTTCAACAGGCTCTGAATAACTGCATGAGCATAAAAGTATAAATAACTGTATGAGCTGGTGACTCATTTCCCAGTATATCTCCTCTTAGATAGCAGTAGCAGTGTTAGTCACTCAGTCGTGTCCAACTGTTTGCAACCCTATGAACTGTAGCCCACCAGGCTCCTCTGTCCATGGGATTCTCCAGGCAAGAATACTGGAGTGGATTGCCACTCCTTCTCCAGAGGATCTTCCTGACCCAGGAACTGAACCCAGGTCTCCTGAATTGCAGGCAGATTCTTTACCATCTGAGCTACAGGGAAAATCCTCTTGGATGAACCACCACATTTGCCTCTACTCACATTAATGGCCTGTGGGTTATATGTTGACCATTTCAGATTATTGAATAGGAGACATTGAGCCTGATTTAAAGGTCATTCTACATATTATATTGACACTAGGCAGTGATGGGCTATATATTGTAGTGCAAAAGCAGGGTGGCCAAGTCCCTGAGACTGAGGTTCTATGCCTGAAACACCATCCATATAAAAACAGTGGACAATTAGTTATGTTGGGTTGTGTCCATACTGATGTATATGACCATTTATCTTCCCTGAAATAAACATTTATCCTGGAGATGGCTGTACTAGCTCTGCCCACTCTATCTTTGTCAGTAGTAGCTCTCATGAAATTCCAAAATATCTTCATATGACTTACAATCTTGTCTCTGAACAACAAACGCATTTTACAGAAAAGAACACCAGCCAATGGGATGATCTCAAAGGTTTATTTGACTTTATCATGTTTCTCCTGGAAAAGTAGCAGCAGGTCTTCAGATGAATGGAATAGTCTCCAGAAGACTCAGAGATCCAGCTGGGAATTCAATCTTACAACTTTTGAGGAGCTAGACCATAAAATTTGGTGTATACTTTGATATGAGAAGCCTCATTTAGTACTTTCATGTATTTTTAGAATATATGGGTCCACAAATTATAGAGTAAAAGTGGGAATGTTAACCTGGCATAACTACAGACTTGCAAAATCTTTATTTTCATTCTCTTCATTGTTAGCCTCTGCTAATTTAATTTTAAATTCTACTAAAATTAGAATTTAATTTCTAAATGATAAATCTTTTTGCTAGGGGTCTTAACAACCATCCCAATAAACTGGACATTTCAGACCACCACTCGGTCATATTAAGCGTTCTAAAACCCAGAAAGTAAATTTTTAAAAGGATAATTTTGAGAACTCTATCATGATTATAAAGGCAAAAAGGATGCTGCAATATAATGTCGTCCAAAAGTTGTATGTGTGCACTGATCTTTGAGACATTGTCATAGTGATAGAACTGGATCAACACAATGGAAAACAGATGTGGTGTTTCAGATATTTCAGGACAAAGTTCACTGTCCTACCTTAGTAAAGAGCTTCATCCAGAGTCAATGTTGAATCTGTGCAAAGGAAACATGAAATGGATAATGAGAATGAAAAATACAGCTCTCCTAATTTTTATACAGTTAGCGTGACTGCTTAAATACATATGAAGTGATGGTAACCAATTTAAAAGGATAAACAAGTTATGAGCCATAGTAGATGACTTTAACACATCTCTCTTTCAATAACCAAACAAGTATATGAATATCAATCAACAGTTCATATGCCTTAATAAGTTATCAAATTAACCCAGGGATTAAAGCCGTGTCTTTTATGTCTCTTGCATTGACAAGCAGGTTCTTTACCACTAATGTTACATGGGATATCAAATCCCAAACAGTTTCAAAAACGTTAAAATTTTTGAGCATGTTCTCTGACCACAGTAACAGTAATATTGAATCATAAAAATAAAACTAGAATAATACTAAAAATTTGAAAATTAATTAACATGTGTCTAAATAACCCAGCTTCCCTAGTAGCACAGATGGTAAAGAATCCAACTGCAATTCAATAGATTCCAGTTCAGTTCCTGGGTTGGAAAGATCCCCTGGAGAAGGAAATGCGACCCATACCAGAATTCTTGTCAGGAGAGTCCCATGAACAGAGAAGCCTGGTGGGCTATAGTCCATGGGGTCGCAAAGCGTCAGAGGTGACGGAGCGACTAACACACACATACACAAATAACCCAGGGTTTAAGACAAGAGTATACTAGAAACAAGAAAATGTTTTAACTGAGAGGTAAGGAAGATATGATATATCAAATATTGTGAGATATAGCTAAGTCAGTGTTCAGGAAAAAAAGAAAAGTGTAGCCTTCAATGAACATATTAAAGAAGACCAACTAAAATTCAGTGATTTAGGCTTTCATCATTACAAGTGAGAAAATGAAAAGCAAATCAAACCTAAGTATAATAAAGATAAGTAAAATAAGGATAACAGAATAATGTAATGATACAGAGGGCATGGGCCATAGAGAAAACCAAATTTAAATGTTGCTATTTTGAAAAGATTAATAGACTTGTCATAAAGAGGGAAAAAGAGAGAAAACATTATTAGAACAGTTATTAGAGTAGAGAAGAATATATCAATTTATACCATATGGGCATCAAAACTGTTAGAGAATATTACAAAATTATATTAAACCAATAAATTTGGTATGTTATATAAAATAAACTAATGCATGAAATTATTCAGATTTCTTCATATTCACTAATTCTTCCCTTGGTTGTATCAAGCCTACTGCTGAGTTTATGGAAAGCATTCTTTTTTGTAGCTGAGTTTTTATTTTAAATTTAAAAATTCTTTCTATAACTTTTTATCTTTTCCCTCACATTACTTGGACTTCCCTGGTGGCTCAGATGGTAAAGAATCTGCTTACAATGCAGGAGACCCAGGTACCATCCCTGGGCCAGAAAGATCCCTTGGAGAGGAGAATCACAAGGGGCCACAGATTCATTTTTATTTTGTATATACTTCCTTTATATTAACTACTCTTATATACTGTCTCCTTTTTCCACAGAGCCCTGAATATAGTAATCATAGCTGTTTAAACTTCTCTAATAATTCAGATATCTTCGTCATGTCTGTTTCTGAAAATTGCTTTGTTTTTGCAAACTGAATGAGGTTTTGTTTTTATTTATTTATTTATTTATTTTTGCTTTTTGTATTTGTAATTGTTGTTGAAAACTAGTCATGTTGTATTGAACACCAGGAATCAATGTAAATATGCCTTTGGTGTGAAGATTTATGTTAATCTGGATAGGAGTTAGCTGTGTTTAATGTTTTTATCTCTGCTCTTGACTTTGGACTTCTCATAATTACTTTTCCTTAGAAGAAGGCTGTCTTGAAACTCAGCTGTAATCCATTATTATTATACTGGCACCTTGTTGGTATGGGCAGAAGATTGGAGGGAATAGAGTGGTCTATAATCTTCTAATTAAATTTTATAACTGACAACAGTATAGTAGATAAACCACAGGATTATTATTTTGTCAGAAAAAGATGCACAAAATGTAACCATTAAAACAGGACAGATTTTAAAGCTCATAAGTTTCTCTGGCCTAGACAAGCACCGTTGAATTTTCGAGAAGAGCCCACTGTAGTTGGGAAGAATCAGGGAACACTTTTCAGTGTTACAGGATCTGAAAGATGAACTAATACAAAATAAGAAAGAGGAGAATGTTCTGTGTGGTCTGTAAAGGAAATGTGTAAGGAATATTGGTTATACTGTATCTAGTAGGTTCAGCTCGGTATTCAGGACTCATAAAGGAGAAAATGTAAATACTTTTAAAAAACATGAAATTGGTGAACTGGTACCAGGTTCAAACACACGTTAAAGGAACTATGCTTTATTTTTCAGAAAGTACCCATCTTTGAAAATACTTGGGCAAGTGAGTGCCAACATGAAAGCTATATGTAAAGCAAAATGTACACATTTGCCTCAAAAAATAATTTCTTTCAGTTATCAGACAAGAATATTGGCCTCAACAATATCTCATAACAACAATCTATCTGAAATTTTTAACATGTGAATTTTCCCTGGAAAATTTAGTTTGCTTTTTCACATAAGAGCCTGTTCTCCCTCTCTAAAAGCTTTGCATTTCATTTATTTATTTTTGTTGTTAAAAATATGTGACCGGCTGTTGCACATTTTATTACACAGACCTCTGCTTAAGTATGCCAAATACTTACCGGATCTAGTGTAGATGCCAGATTTTACTCTTGTCTCTAATATTATGACTGATTGCTTAAAACTTTTGCATTCTCCAACGTAAGAACTGCCATGATTCCATTCCTCCCTGAAGAGTGTTACTCAAGTCACTGAACTCATTCCTGTTTCCTTTTCTCTACATTCTATAAGGACTCCCAGTTCACATCTTTTCCATAATTATCAGGCAGCAGAGTGGACAAACAATTTTCTAATCCTATAACTGTATCACACTGTTTCTTTAGCTTTATGGCACTGCACTGAGATTATATCTTAAAAGCACCTTTGCAAAAATTTCAGTAAGTTTTATGAAATCTCTCCTTGATTGTCTTACACTAGGTCGGTAGGGGAAAACTACAGTTGGCTAGAAGTTCACAACCTGAAAAATATGTAACTTCTAATTGGAGAAATATCTATTAATGTGTATCTATTGTTATTCTATCACCAAGCGAAGACCACATAGTGGAGTAAGTCTTTGGTAATGTACTATTTAGAAAGCTCTTTATTTTTTTGCCACTAAAAGAATAGAATAAGAAAGCAAAGCAGCAGCAAAACAACTTTCTTTTTGTGAGGACTTATCTACAGCATAAAACTGGTATTTAAACAGATACATTGCTTGCAAAGTTGTAAGTTTTAATAAACTTCATAGTAAGTAATGTTATAGCACAGTATAAAAATTTGTCTTCCAAGTTTAAATTGACTTGTTTTATAAACCTTGCATGATTTATGCAACACTAATTAAAGTATAATGAAATCATGTCATCAAATTATGACCCATGTTCTCCTTTTAAAACAACTTACAGAAGTTCCATTTCATAAAAGGCATTAACAAATTATTGCCTGTGTATTTACATACTGTGTACACATTAGGGCGTAATGAGAAATATTTGTACAAGATATAAATATTGTTTTATTAATTAAAATTATATTTAAATTCTGAGTCCATTTGGACTATGGCTGTTACCTATTTTCCCTATAAATATCTGCAATGAGAGAAAAAATTTTGATCTCCTAGGGAATAAATTTACATTCATTTATATAAAGTACTGACTTCTGCGCAGATCCAATTGTTACTAATCTACTATACTTGAGGAGAAGGAAGCTGCATTAATTAATAAAGCTGACTCCAGATTCAAAAATTATGAGCTAAATTTTTGAAATTGAAAAAAAAAAAAAACATGATACATGATCCGTGACGCAGGAATGACTTTTTTTGTACAATTGCTAAGTCATGTCCAACTCTTTGCAACTCCATGAACTGTAGCATGCCAGGCTTCCTTTCCTTTACTATCTCCAAGAGTTTGCTTAAGCTCACATCCAGAGAGTCAATGATGCCATTCCACCATCTAATCCTGTCATTCCCTTTTCCTCTCCTCAATCTTTCCCAGCATCAAGGCCTTTTTCAAAACACTGAGTCTTTGTATCAGGTGGCCAAAGTTTTCAAGCTTCAATTTCATCATCAGTCCTTCCAGTGAATATTCAGGGTTGACTTGCTTTAGGATTGACTGGTTTGATATTTTGCTGTCCAAGGAATTCTCAAGAATCTTCTCTTTCACCACAGTTCAAAAACATCAATTCTTTGGCATTCAGCCTTCCTTATGGTCCAACTCTCACATCCATACATGACTATTGGAAGAACCATAGCTTTGACTAGAATGACTGTGTCAGCAAAGTGATGTCTCTGCTTTTTAATATACAGTCTGGGTTTGTCATAACTTTTCTTCCACGAAGAAAGAATCTTTTAATTTTGTGGCCACAGTCATCATCCACAGTGATTTTGGAGCCCAAGAAAATAAAATCTGTCACTGTTTCTACTTTTGCCCCAACTATTTACCATGAAGTGATGTGACCAGATGCCATGATCTTCAGTTTTTGAATGCTGAGTTTTAAACTAGCTCTTTCAGTCTCCTCTTTCACTTTCTTTACAGACTCTTTAGTTCCTCTTAGCTCTCTGCTATAATGGTGGTGTCATCTGCATATCTCAGGTTGTTGACATTTCTCCGGGCAACCTTGATTCCAGCTTGTGAGCCATCCAGCCTAGCATTTCACATGATGTACTCTGTATATAAGTTAAATAAGCAGGGTGACAATATACAGCCTTAACATATTTATTTTCCAATTTGGAACCAGTCCCTTGTTCCATATCTGGTTCTGACTGTTGCTTCTTAACCTGCATACAAGTTTCTCGGGAGGCAGCTAAAGTGGTCTGGTATTCCCATCACTTTAAGCATTTTCCACAGTTGTGATCCATGCAGGCAAAGACTTTACCATGTCAATAAAGCAGAGGTAGATGATTTTTTTTTTAATTCTCTTGTTTCTTCAATGATCCAATGAGTGTTGGAAATCTAATCTCTGGTTCCTCTGCCTTTTCTAAAGCCAGCTTGAACATATGGAAGTTCACAGTTCATGTACTGTTGAAGGCTGGCTTGGAGAATTTTGAGCATTACTTTGGTAATCTGTGAAATGTATACAATTGAGTGCAATTTGAATGGTCTTTGACATTGCCTTTCTTTGGGATTGGAATAAAATATGATTTTTTCCAGTCCTGTGACCTCTGCTGAGTTTTCCAAATTTGCTGGCATATGAAATGCAGCACTTTAACATAACAGCATCATCTTTAGGATTTGAAATACCTCAGCTGGAATTTCACCACCTCCCCTACCTTTGTTCATAGTATTACTTCCTAAGGCCCACTTGACTTCATACACCAGATAAAATATAAGGCATTAATCTTTTAAGTATCAGTAGTAGACTTTGTTTCTCTTTTCATTAGGTTTTTTTTTTTTCCACCAAAATATTAAGAAATTCTCAAAAAACAAAACCAACCCTGTCATCCCACTGTTACTAAGTATTCCATTATTTCCTTCTCAGATATTCATAAGTTATCTTTAAAAGCTTGTTAAATTTTATATCTTTTAATACTGCTCATGGCATTCTCAAGGCAATAATATAGAAATAATTTGCCATTCCCTTCCACAGTGCACCACATTCTGTCAGACCTCTCCACCATGACCCATCCATTTTAGGTGTCTCCACATGGCCTGGCTTAGTTTCACAAGGCTGTGGTGCATGTGATCAGATTGGCTACTTGTCTGTGTTTGTGGTTTCAGTCCGTCTGCCCTCTGATGCCCTCTGTTCTCTTACCTTGGGTGTGGGGTATCTCCTTCCCACTGCTCCTGTGCCACAGCTCCTGGGCCACTCCTGGGCCTAAAAAAGACAAAAAAAAAAAAAGTAAAATGGCTGTCTGAGGAGGCCTTACGAATAGTTGTGAAAAGAAGTGAAAAGCAAAGGAGAAAATGAAAGATATACCCATTTGAATGCAGAGTTCCAAAGAATAGCAAGGAGAAATAAGAAAGACTTCTCAGTGATCAATGCAAAAAAAAATAGAGGAAAACAATAAATGGGAGAGACTAGATATCTCTTCCAGAGAAGGCAATGGCACCCCACTCCAGTACTCTTGCCTGGAGAATCCCAGGGACAGAGGAGCCTGGTAGGTTGCAGACCATGGGGTCACTAAGAGTCAGAAATGACTGAGCAACTTCCCTTTGAATTTTCACTTTCATGCATTGGAGAAGGAAATGGCAACCCACTCCAGTGTTCTTGCCTGGAGGATCCCAGGGACAGAGGAGCCTGTAGGGCTGCTGTCTATGGGGTCACACAGAGTCGGACATGACTAAAGTGACTTAGCAGCAGCAGCAGAGATCTCTCCACAAAAATTAGAGATACGAAATAAAAATTTCTTGAAAAGATGGGCACAAAAGGGATAAAAATGGTATGACCTATAAAAAAAAAAAAAGTAAAATGGCTGTCTGAGGAGGCCTTACAAATAGTTGTGAAAAGAAGTGAAAAGCAAAGGAGAAAATGAAAGATATACCCATTTGAATGCAGAGTTCCAAAGAATAGCAAGGAGAAATAAGAAAGACTTCTCAGTGATCAATGCAAAAAAAAATAGAGGAAAACAATAAATGGGAGAGACTAGATATCTCTTCCAGAGAAGGCAATGGCACCCCACTCCAGTACTCTTGCCTGGAGAATCCCAGGGACAGAGGAGCCTGGTAGGTTGCAGACCATGGGGTCACTAAGAGTCAGAAATGACTGAGCAACTTCCCTTTGAATTTTCACTTTCATGCATTGGAGAAGGAAATGGCAACCCACTCCAGTGTTCTTGCCTGGAGGATCCCAGGGACAGAGGAGCCTGTAGGGCTGCTGTCTATGGGGTCACACAGAGTCGGACATGACTAAAGTGACTTAGCAGCAGCAGCAGAGATCTCTCCACAAAAATTAGAGATAAGAAATAAAAATTTCTTGAAAAGATGGGCACAAAAGGGATAAAAATGGTATGACCTAACAGAAGCAGAAGATATTAAGAAGAGGTGGCAAGAATACATAGAAGAATTATACAAAAAAGATCTTCATAACCCGGTTAATCACAACGGTGTGATCACTGACCTAGAGCCAGATATCCTGAAATGTGAAGTCAAGTGGGCCTTAGGAAGCATCAGTATGAGCAAAGCTAGAAGAGGTAATGGAATTCCAGTTGAGCTATTTCAGATCCTAAAAGATGAGGCTGTGAAAGCGCTGCACTCAATATGCCAGCAAATTTGGAAAATTCAGCAGCGGCCACAAGACTGGAAAATGTCAGTTTTCACTCCAATCCCAAAGAAAGGCAACGCCAAAGAATGCTCAAATTACCACACAATTGTACTCATCTCACACACTAGCAAGTTCAATTCAGTTGCTCAGTTGTGTCGGACTCTGCGACCCCATGAATCGCAGTACGCCAGGCCTCTCTGTCCAATACCATCTCCCGGAGTTCACTCAGTCCATCGA